>JBBBDQ010000815.1:3540000-3805000 GCA_037127315.1 Ascarosepion bandense | reverse complement strand
AATTTGGATTCAAGTACAAGTTTGAATTTTTAATTTGTTTCTGACATCTAGAAATTTATTATTGGTTCAATGTACTAATAAGCTGCTATACATACAAAACATGAGTGCAATGAAGAATTTTAAGAACAAATGGATAATAAAATGATACTTATATTTAAAAAGAGACAGATGACATTTCTAGGGCACATAATGAGACAAGAGAACTTAGAACATTTAATACTCACAAGAACAGAATAAGGTTAAGAAGGACAGAGGAAAACAACGCATTAACTACCTAAGGAAATGGGTAAAGGAACCAATTTTACGATAAATAACAAAAGGACAAAATGAATGGGTGGAAATTGTGGAGAGCCTTGGTTACCAAAGTCATTAACGGATACGGTACACGAAGAAGTAAGAAGCTGATAAAAAAAAAAACAGTTCAGTTTTAGACCCGGTTGTCATCTAATCCAAATTTATTTATAAATGGAACTTTGTCTCTGTGTGTGTGTATGTGTGTCTGTTACCTATAGACTCCGAAACGACTAAACCGATTCTCTTGAAAATTTACAGTGTCGTACTATAAGCATTTGCGAGTGTTCTTAGGTAGGTTTGTGGCGAGGTACCCCCGATAAATATCAAAAATCGATAATAGAAAAAATCGGGTTATAGAACGAGTGGTCCGATTTTAATCAAATTTGATAGACTCATAGACAAAGACATAAGAAACGATATTCAGAGGTTTCAAGGTTGCAGTTCTTACAATAGTGCAGAAAATCGATAATATATATCTATAAAAGGCAAGATGTTTGTGTGTGTCTGTTTATCTGCTTGTATGTCTGTATTTTCAGCCCTTTTATTTTAGCTTTTGCTTCGGGTTTGACTCTAAGTAGATATAATTGTAGTTCTTAGTCTCAGCCATGATACCATTTAGTCAGAGGACTTATTTAGCTTTCGAAATTCAGTTTACGACGAAAAAAACTTATTTGATATCGATATCAGGATATCAAAATTTGACTTACATCCATACATTTTTCTTTCAGTCTACGGTTTCATTTTAATTGGAAACAACTTTTGCTTTTTGTCTTTCGTGCCAACATCCAAAGAGTCTGAGCTCCAGGATCATGGATTATTTTTAAAGCTTTCATTACACCCGAGTAACTCCGGACTATACTGCTAGTTTATCATAAATGAATGACGTATCTTTTAAGTAAATCATTTGCTTACACAGAATGACACCTTTCTCTTTATGTTCTCTCAATACAGATTAAGTTAGGTTAAAACCTGCTTGTAGATAATTGACATTTGTTTTCTCTGCTAAACATTCTTGCCGGGAACTTTAGGATTATAATTCATTAACAAACAATGTAAGCGGATTACATTTCAGATACTCCAGACTGAACCTCTACTATTCCGACACTGAATACAGCCTGCATACGTAAGATTATTATTGGTTAAAATCAATTCTCGACATTGAATGGACGCCTTAGACATCGATCTCTTATTGATCAACGGCCAGCTACTCTGTCTGGAATAAGAGAAATACCTTAATTAATCCTCTAATTGCTTGGTTGATCTAATGTTAATCCATTTATAAACCATATTCTATCTAAGGTTCGAATTTCTATAATCTCTAATAACGGGCGGCTGTTCTCGTTTTCCGCGCAAACCAGTTTGTTAACGCGGATAACTAATTCCTATCAAAGATGTTTGCTCAGGCACATCGTACTTTGTTCGACAGCTACTGAGCAATCTGGGGTTGATGTAGCAACTATACAAAACGAAACTGCGTTACAGTTTTTGGGAGAGGACGCATAATTGGTCATGATCAGTACTTTCAAAAGCGCCCGTAAATGCTTAAGTCTTCGATCATTATAACACGAGATGCACTCAAGGTCAGGCGTACATAGGCGGAAAAGCATGTGGTCTTTTAAAATTAGAAAATTTTATTGATATAGGAAAATGCATATATAATTTTTGGCTGCAATCTCTGTGGGCGGTACTTTCGATGGATTATATTTTTATTTAGCAAGTACATCTGCAATTAAATATTAAAAACAAATAAAACATTTTTAATTTTATTTCTAAAATGTTTATATTTGGTTGTTGATAATTTCGCCAAACCTTTAAAAATCATTCAGATAGAGTTCAAAAGACGCCATCAAGTTTTTAAAAAAATCCCCAAAATGCGCTATCTGGCTGTGGCGAGGGATTCTACTTACACAGGATTATCAATTTGGGCTGGTCATTACATACCAGCCAGTTAAGTGCCATACGTGATACACGCTTGGGCGATCATGTCTCGAAAGAGATATGACTGACTGGGCAGAAGATTATCCCGCAGTAAGTTGTCATTGATTTCTGCGGTAGACTGGTTGCAACCAAGGCTGTAGAACCTAATCTGTCCTGTTATTTAACCCATAACTGGAGGGAAGTGACGGATTAACACCTTTCCCAAGGGTCTTTGCGCGTAAGATAATACAAGGAATTCAAATGGAATTCGAACTCGGCTCCCCGATTTATCCAAGTTTACCACGTCGAAAAGAAAATAAACTAAGTATACCGTTGCGATTTTGGGGTGTAAGGGCATTGGGGCGCCAGAAACAATCCTTACCACAGACGCTACCAGATCTCTGCAGGCCAGTGAATTTTCAATATTGACAAAGTCTTGCACCCAGATTACGTTAAGACACTGTTTTTCATACAATCACGAATATGGTCAGTAGATATTTGACCGTTTGAGAATAACAGTCGTTGTAAGCTTTTATATTTCTAAAGAATGCTACATACTCACCTCTTCGCCCCTCAGTTACGGGTTAATTAATAAGTATTCTACCACTAAAAACGATATTATTTCAAGAAAAAAAATCTTACAATATGCAAAATGTTTTCTGGTTTTAAATAACCTGTCAGTGGAGGATAAACCGTAAAAACTGAATCGATCACTCACTCAATAGTAACGACCGACAGTATTCCGGAAAGCAACACACTGCGCACCCTCGGCTTCACTCTCAAAGCGGGCATCATGTAGAACGACGGCATTGCATCAACAGCTACATATACCACAAAGAAAGTCTGGTAAGTGTGTCAGGCCAGGAGGTTTTTTTTTCGTCAGAATCTACATTGCACATTTCTAAAACTACCATTCGACCGTATAATGAATACTGTTGCTACATCTGGTCGGGGACTCCTGCTATTCATCACGGGGTTCTCGACAAAAACCAAAGAAAGATCGGCAATGTAATCAATTCCGATTTGGCAGCTCAACTTCAGTCACTTTCTCACCGACGAGAAGTGACTTCCCTCTGTCTTTTCTACAAATACTCTAACGAGCTTCTTTCCCTGGTGAACCGACCACATGAATTTACATGTGCTACTATATTGGATGTGCGTTGTGGTACAGTAAATATCGACTCGGAACGAGGAATCGGGGAGCCGAGTTCGACGTCCAGCTGAATTCTTTGCATTCACTTACGCGCAAATACCCTTGGGAAAGGTATTAATTCGTCTCCTCCTTCCAATTATGGGATAAATAACATGACAGATTGGGTTCTATAGCCTTGGCTGGCAACCAGCCTACCGCAGAAAGCAATGGCAACCCAACTGCGGGATAATCTTCTGCCCAGTCAGTCATGTCTCTTTCAAGACATGATCGCCCAAGCGTGTATCACGTATGGCACTTAACTGACTGACAGAATTTAATTGTTTGACTCATGATTAAGGCTTCTACTGGTCATAAAGTAGGGGATCGGTTTCCTATTGTTATGAAGTAATAAACTGATCGCCCACTAATTACTACTTAATAATATAATACATCTCTTCCCCTTCTAGCTATAAGTCAAATAACAGGACAGATTGGTTTCTATAGCCTTGGCTGGCAACCAGTCTACCGCAGAAAGCAATGGCAACCCAACTGCGGGATAATCTTCTGCCCAGTCAGTCATATCTCTTTCAAGACATGATCGCCCAAGCGTGTATCACGTATGGCACTTAACTGACTGATGATATTGGAAACTAGGACCCAATCTTCACCGTCTAAATAGTAACCGCCACTTCTACTTTATAGTTTTTTTGCTCGCACATTCTGCCTGTAAAACTCCCTTCCGTATAATTGCTTCCCTGATAGCTACAATATCGAAAATGTAATGTCAATTGCAATATGTCAACCGTAAATTTAAATGCTTCTAAAACGAAACTGCTATCTGTCAATCATCACAGGTAACCTCTCCTGCCCATCCCCCATAATCATGGACCAAGCGACTCTCCCTAA
Organism: Ascarosepion bandense; assembly: GCA_037127315.1. Taxonomy (NCBI): domain Eukaryota; kingdom Metazoa; phylum Mollusca; class Cephalopoda; order Sepiida; family Sepiidae; genus Ascarosepion; species Ascarosepion bandense. The sequence goes on along the minus strand of JBBBDQ010000815.1, from coordinate 3,800,751 downwards.
AAGCAATATGGTGCGCCTCCTGGTTCTTAACCTATTTCCGACCTCAAGTGGAATCATTACATTGAGTTAATAGCTAAATCCACTGCTAGGAAGGTTTGTTCACTGTGTCGGGACAAGAAGTTTTTTACACCCGAATTCATATTGCACATATACAAATCAACTATCCATCCTTGCATAGAATACTGTTGTCATATATGGTTGGATGCCCCTGCTGTTCATCTCAGTGTTTTCGACAGGCTCCAAAGGAGAATCTGTAAAGTGATAAGTCCCGAATTGGCCCGACACAAGCACATTCTCACCGGCGGGATGTGGCTTTCCTTTGTCTATTCTACAAATATTTTAATGGCTTCTGCTTCGACGAACTTAGGTTAATGGTGCCTTTGCCACAAGAATTTACTCTTGCAACCAGACTGTTAATAAGGTTACACCCATTTACAGTTAGATCAATACTGTTAGAATGCAGCAGACAATTCTACTTCATCATCTTCTTTTCTCGCACTTCCCGCCTGTGGAAATCCCTTCCGTATGCTTGCTTTCCTGACGGCTACAACACCCAGGAATTTAAGTGCAATGTCAATATTTATCTCTTATCCCCTTGACTCCAGTTTTTTCTACATCACCTATATCTTTTTCTTTTCCTTTCTTTCTACTTTCGCAACTGTCTTCACAACTGTGTTCTCATCTTTCTCTTGCCTTTTTGCTGACATCCCCCGTAACTGGTCCGTCTATTTCTTCACTCTCTTCTTGTCTAAACTTTTGCTCTTATGTAGTCACCTGCGCATCAGTGGTGTTACCGCCTTGCTTCGGATTAAAAAATATTTGATTCCTATTTTTTCTTATCCTTTATTCGATCTTCCCTGTATCTTGTTCTTATTTCGTCTCGCTGTAACCCCCTGCGCACCAGTGGGAGTACTGTGTTGCTTGGGTTGAAACGATTATAAATAAAGAGGATCTCTTGCTTAAAATATTTATACATAATTTACACACAGCATTATATACAGAAGACATTTAACTTCTAATAATCATAAATTTTGTTTCTTCGTGGAATGAGTAGATGTTTTATTTGAAAAAAATACTAAAATGCCAATATATGGACAATTTCTTCTTCTTTTCCAGCGCATATATTAAATTAACGCGAGAAAATTAGAGAAAAAAAATGTAAATCTTAGAGGTGATAAGTGCAAACAGTGCGTAAGGAATTGCTAATTACTCAAGAGCCGTTCGCTGCGCAAAAAGCAGTTAATCAATCTAGAAAAGAGATGTCACCAATTGCATGTTTGACTTCCACTCTGGACTTGGTAACTGGCGTACAACTTACGTAAATAAACTAGTAGTGAGGTGTGGGGAGAAACAAATATGTCCAGAAGGGGGACAAAACACACATTCTGAATGTGGTAATTGAAAAGAGATTAAACCAAGATCAGAAAAATATAGATTAATGCATTACAAATAGTTTATACACAAACACACACACACTCATATACACACGCACATCCTCTGCACACGCACACACACGCACGCACGCACACACACGCACACACACACACACACACACACACAAACACACACACACATATATATATATATATATATATATATATATAAATATGAATATAAAAGAGTTTACCTCTAACAAATGATGGCAAAATATTTGAGAGGATTATTAGCTGCTGTTTCTTCACAAGTTATCCACCCTGCGAGGCGACAGTACATATATATATATATGTGTGTGTGTGTGTGTGACGGAAATTAACGAAACTTGGTTATAAGCAACCGACAATTTGTAATGAATTATTTTGAACATTATTGTTACCGATACTCGTATTTAAGTAGATATTCTGTTTTTAATTAAACAGTATTTTTATATTTATATCTACCGGCCTGATTATTTCACGAATATTCTTATGAGGAAAATGTGTGCTATCCAGCAGGATTCGAACCTGCGACCCCTATTTACATACAGGAAGCTACCATTTGATCTGGTACTGTCTTAACCACTCGACCATGAATGGCCTCTTGATCAGACGAGGTTTTTTATCATGCTTATATAACACAATTTCCGATCTATCGTAAACAAACCATATCTGCTCTGTAATGTATCATAATGTCAAACAAATGTAAACATGTTACGAAAATTAACGAAATTTAACGAAAATTGGTTATAAGCAACCGACAATTTGTAATGAATTTATCGTGAAATAATCAGGCCGGTAGATATAAATATAAAAATACTGTTTAATTAAAAACAGAATATCTACTTAAATACGAGTATCGGTAAAAATAATGTTCAAAATAATATATATATATATATATATATATATATAAACACACTACCGGTCATAATTATTAGGCACGCTCCCCCGTTTTTTTAAAAGAAATAATGTATATGTGGGTGTTTTTTGTGTGTGTGGGTGTGTTCGGCTAATCAGAATGGAGATTCACTTAGGGGTTTGACATCGAGGAATTTACGTGCTAACCAACTTTGTTCCTCCTCTTTTTGATTAGCCGAACACACACACACACACACACACACACACACACACACACACACACACACACACATTCACAGTAAACCGAAAGTATTTGTCATTTAAATGTAAATCGTCTGCACAAACACACCAGCATTGTCTGATGATGAGAATTAATCTCGAAACATAGAAATTTCCATGTAGCAATGAAAAATTGACATAACCATATATTATATTATATTATATTATATTATATTCAGCTCTATAATACTCATTATATTGAGCACTGTTTATAATAAAATAAATGCCAGAGAACTCAAGATATTAAAAAAAACCTCGAGTCCTCTTCACTTGGGATATATACATATATATATACCATTGTGTATTCATTATATATATATTTCTGATAAATACACAATTTTCATTATTGTATTAGATCGGATTAATACTTTATGAAATACTTGCGTATACGTGTATATATGATAAATACATAAATACATACATATAATCTTATAAGTAAATAATGCCTATTCTTACAGGGTTATCCAAAATTAGATGGACCTAGATGAAGTAGGTTTATCCAGCAGTTAAAGCAATAGACTAATTCACATGATCTAAATTTTCAACAAGATGCGGTTCATCCATATTCTTTAAGAACAGTATGTGAGTAACTTGAAGTATTTCCTGAGAAATGGTTTGGTCGAAAATGTCTAATTGATCGGCCAGCACATTCACTTGACCTGACCTTAATGGATTTCTTTAATACACAGGGATTTGTGCAAAATTATTTGTCAAAGCATGAGGGGTAGACTTCAAAGCTGTTTAAATTATGATGGACGACAGTTTGAGCATCTGCCTTAATAAAATTTAAGCGATTTTGTATTATTGTACAAAATATAATTTAATTTTCAATGTATTAGTGAATATAATTTTATATGTAATCTCAGAATAAATGTTATAATTTTCTCTCCACCTGCTTTTGATTCACCCTGTGTGTGTGTGTTTAGATTGGCTGCTAGTCACACAGACTTACGAAAATATATTATCATCCGAATCTTGCATACACGAATTAGAATTCTGATACACTTACACACTTAAATTTACATACCAAACAGCCAAATGCATCTGAAATCTGCTTAACCAATGAAAAACAGATAACATAATAATGAAAATACCAACACAATTTTCCATGTCTTAGTTTCTCATAAATCTTTAATATTTTCTTATAAAGCATTAATATTTCGTAATAAAGCTTTAATATTTGCTTATAAAACTTTAATATTTTCTTTTAAAGCTTTAAGATTTTCTTTTAAAGCTTTAATATTTTCTCATAAAACTTTTATATTTTCTTACAAACTTTAATGTTTTCTTATATAGCTTTAATATTTTTTTATAAAGCTTTATTATTTTCTTATAAAGCTTTAATATTTCCGTAAAAACTTGAGTATCTTCTTATAAAGCTTCAACATTTCTTCATGAAGCTTTAAAATTTTCTTATAAGGCTTTAATATTTTTTAGAAAGCTGTAATATTTTCTTTTAAATCTTTAATATTTTTATAAAGCTTTAATATTTCCTTATAACGCTTTACTATTTCCTTATAAAGCTTTAAACAAAGTGAAACAAATTAGCTGAATTTTGAACGAAATCGAAACACGCCAGATATACAGATGTTTTATATTTGTACTTTATTCTGTAATTTTGTAGGATTCCGACACATTGAATATATAATATTTGATCCCTATTCATATAACAGTCAGTTACTAGCATACGTTATATATGCTTAGGTGATCATGTCTCTTTCGTGACATGATTATTTTGGCAGAATATTGTTTCGCAGTAGGTTGCTATTACGTTATAGAATCCAATCTGTTCTGCTATTTAACCCATACCTGGAAGAAGAAGAGATTGATTATTACGTTTTCCCCAAGGATAAGTGATTGAAACGAATTTTATTGAAATTCAAATTCGGCTCTCCGATTATCTTCTTATTAGTAGGTTAAGGGCTACACGTGATACACGCTTTGGGCGATCATGTCTCGAAAGTGACATAAATGACTTGGTAGAAGATTATCCAGCAGTATGTTGCCATTGATTTCTGTGGGAGACTGGTTTCCGACCAAGACTATAGAACCCAATCTGTCTTGTTATTTAACATGTAACTGGAGGAAAGAGACGGATTAAAACCTTTACCATTGGTATTTGTGCGTAAGTCAATGCAAGGAATTCGAACTCAATTCTCGATTATCTTATACCGAGCCGATATACATTACATCACAACGCACATAATTCACAAAAGAGGGATCTTTGATTTATTTTTCAGATATGACTGTTTTGTTAACAGTCTGGACGTTTTTCTTGTAGATGAATGGTTGTAGATTCGCAAAAAATTTTACTACTGCAAGTATACCTCTCTCTAGATGTCTCGCTCTGGGAATGATATTCCAGTCCAAAAATATAGATTCATTTAAAATAATATTTAAAATAAATTCGAAAGACGTATATTAATTTCATAATGGATAATTGTGTTTATTTGTATCAGTATATTATGTTATTTAATGAGTTCATATGATCTGAAACAAATCAATACCAGTAATTGAAACAATGTATTTTTATTAACCGCCATTTTAAAACGTACTCGGTATAGACTACATTATAATAAGCCTGCTTATGATATACTAGCACCATAGCCCGGCGTTGCCCGTGCAACTCAGAACATTTTTATAGTAGGACTCGGTTATATATATATATATAAAAAAATTATATAAAAAACTGTTGCTTAAAAGTTGTTCAAAAATTCATAAAAAAATATTTTTTCTTTTGTTTTGCCATTTACTAACTCTTGCCAATTCCATAGAGATTTGTATGCTCCGGTCATCTTCAGTTGGCAGGAATTTCGAACCGAACACTTTATTACAATCACTGACGTGTATGATCTTCATTCCTTGCGTAGGGCCTCTTTTGGTAGTCATGAGTTATTTCCCTCTAACCCCGTAGGTTACTAATTCACTACTGCTGTAGCACATGAAGAAGGCCAGAGTGTACGATTGCCGAAACGTCGTACAAATGGCAACAAACATGAGGACAATTGTCCGAATAATGTAAATAGTGTACATAGTAGCTCATTTAAGAAATATAGACAAATCATTAAAACCTGTTTGCACTTATCATCTCTACGATGTACAATTCTTAATTTTTCTCTAATTTTCTCACGTTAATTTACTATCTAATTCGGATAACAAAGAGAAATTGTCCATATATTGGCGTTTTAAGACTTTTTTCTAAAAATAGTCAACTACACATCTCATGAAGACATTTTTGCCGTTTTAATTCTTGTCTTTAAGTTTTGTTTGAGTTTGTTTGAATTTTTTAATTTTTTCAGAGGTACTATTTTGCTATTGTAAATGAGTTTGGCGTTTAAATTTCGTTTCGACTTTAACTAAGCTAAAACTTAATATTTTTTTTGTCCATTGGAGTAGATAGACTAAACTATCGCCCGGTTCACATTCCACCCACGTCTATTGAACAGGTGAAGAAGCTCAGCCCTTGTTTCCTGTTTAGGATGTGGTTTCAGCTTTCTCTTCCAATCTTTTCACTCTTTTCTTTTTTACTTTTTTCAATTGGAGAAGATAGACTAAACTATCGCCTGGTTCATACTCCACCCACGTCTATTGAACAGGTGAAGAGGCTCATTTTTTGTTCCCTGTTTAGTATGTGGTTTCCAGCTTGCTCTTTTCCAATCTTTTCAATCTTACGTAGCTCCCTGCAAATCAGTGGCGTTACCGCCTTTCTCGGGGTGATATGATTTAAAAAAAAAAGAAAAAAGTATTCTAATACTTTTGAATTCTAATAGTTTCTTTTCTCACACATCTGTTATGTAAGAGACAACCAAGAGCATACTTCCAGCATACGACAATCTTATTTTCTTCAAGTCGAGCGGTAACAAATATCAATCCTCTAGCTACTTTCACACCGGCGGGATATGGCTTCCTTCTGACTATTCTACAAACAATTTCATATCTTTTTGCTCCGACGAATTTAAGTCACTGGTACCCCCACCACAAAAATTTACTCGTGCAACCAGACTGGCAACAAGGTCCCACCCATTTACAGTTAGATCACCCAAATGAAGCCGTAAATTATTCTCTATCAGCTTCCCGCCTGTGGAACTCACGTCTATATACTTGCCTTCCTGACTCCATGAATTTAAATGCAATGTAAATACCCATCTCTTATCCACTTGACTCCAGTCCTTTCTACATCACTTTGTATATCTTATCTTTTCTTTTCTCTCTACCTGCGCAACTGTCTTCAAATCTGTGTTCCCATCATTCTCTTGCCCTTTGTCTTTCACCCACTGTAGCTGGCTAGTCTTTCTCCTCACTCTCCTCCTGCTCAAAACTTTAACTCTTTTATGTAGCCTCCCTGCACATAAGTGGCGGTACCGCCTCGCTTGGGGTGAAACGATTAAAAAAATGTGTGAAGAGATTTCGGAGCATTCAATGCCAGATAGAAAAACTGATATTACTTGAGAGCTCAGTAGATTTATTTTATTTCAAACGTCATGTTACTTTTTCTTAGGATTTTTCCTGGATTTTGGAAGACATATTTTGCTATTTCAAAGTGTCTTCTGATTTTGATGGTGCGTCCTCTGTTAATGAATATTTAGCATTTTAGATTTCCTTATTTTGATTTTGGTTATTCTATTTCTCAGTTTTCTTGTTGTGATGTTAATTTTGCTAAAAACCCAAAAAACTATATATAAATTCAAAAAAAATATAGGAAACCCAATAGATTCAGAAGAAGATCAAGGCTATCGGTAGGAATTTCATCTTCTTCTTCTTCTTCTTCTTCTATGTGCCGTATCCTTTCAGGACGTAGGCGATCATGGCTTTCCATGTCTCTCTATCCCTGGTGTCTCTGAGCACGCTTTCTCTTGTTACACCACATAACCCCCGTTCTGTCATCCACCTGCTCAGATCCTTCAAATATGTTATCCGCTACTTTTTTCTGTCTCTTTTTCCCTATATCTGACCAGTTAGTTTCATGTTCTCCAAACCCTCCTTCCTCATTGCATATCCCAGGAAATTGACCGTCTCTTTCTGATGCTCAGTATTCTTTTCGTTTCCATCCGTTCCAAACCTCATCATTGCTCAATCCATGATATCCGCAACACCTTTCTGTAGAATCACATTTCAATTGCTTCAATTTTTCCTTTCATCTTTGATAATATTGTCCTGCATTCATTGTCATACTGAAGAACTGACATCATATAGGAATTTAGTAATTTAATCTGGTAAGAAATGAATTACAGCATTTCAGGCATGATAAACAATACCAATGAACGTATCAGTAAAAAATTCTTAACAATAATAGTCAGGTTGAAAATACATATTAACATGATGTGTATAGGAATGAGAAGAAATAGTGGCTTAAAACGTAAATGTAAGTAAACTGAGTCGAGACGAGAGAAAATGTTACGCCGAATGTAATTTTCTAGGAATGATTTTCAGATTTTTTCGAACAATTTAAAAAACAATTCTATGCACCACAGTAAGATCAGTAAGAACGTGGGAAATGATATAATGTCTGTAAGATATATATATATATATATATATATGCGTGTGTGTGTGTGTGTGTGTGTGTGTGTGTTAACAACTGCCAATGTTCATGGATAATAATGTTCGATATTATTTGCTTCACGATAAAAATCAATCATACAAGGAAAGTTGATATCTCTTTGACAAATGATGAAATTATGTGATGTAATCTTTTCTCCAATAACTGAGAATAAATTGCTCATATTTTGCGAAGAAAGGCTGTAACACCTCACGCAATGTGCGTGTATGTGGTGATTATGTGGCGATATATATATATATATATATATATATATATATATATATATATATATATATATAGGAAAAACTACTAAAAAGTTGTAAGATTAAAAATGTATTTTTTGATAGTATTTATTTATTTCTATTATTATATTTGATATTTCAGACCGTCATAGGCCTTTCATCAGAAACAAATGATTTGAAAATTTACATTAGAAGCGTTTTCGCGATGAGCGTCCGTCGAGAGATTGTTTACATCACGTGACGCAGAAAGCGACAGATTTTTAAAAAATATTTGTAAACGTAGACCTATCTTTAATAATACTTATAAATGTTGTTTTAAAGAAAAAATTTTAAGTGTATCTAAAAAAATGTTTAACTATTGAAATACTTATAAAGATTCAAACATCTAAGTCCCTATTTAACCCTAGCCTGTTTGCATTTAATTTTAAAATCCAGTAATATATATATATGTGGGGGTGCGTGTGTGTGTGTGTGTAATATGTGTGTGTTATATGTGTGTGCGTTATATATGTCTGGGTGTTGTATATGTACGTGTTATATATATGTGTTACTTATGGGTGTTATATATATATATATGTGTGTGTTATATATGTGTGTGTATATACGTGTGTGTGTATATATATATACGTGTGTGTGTATGAATAGAGGGATAAAAACTGAATAATATAATCAACAATATATTTATAATATTCATCTCGTATGTAGGCAGTGATTTGCTGCCATAAATTATCTTTTGATAATTCACATAAATAGATAATCTGTCGTCTAAATTGCGCAAAAAACAAATAATCCTTTGTATTTCATTTTGATAGATATATATATTTTTTTTAATCATTTCACCCCGAGCAAGGCAGAAACGCCACTGATGTGCAGGGGGTTACATAAATGTAGAAAGATTAATTAGAAAAGAGTGAGGAGTACAAGCTAGTTAGAAAGGAACAATAGAATGCTGAGAAAGCAGGTGCAATGACAGATACATGGGCGGAGAGAACGTGAAGATTATACAGGGGAGGGGAGAGAGCTAGAGTCCAGTGGTTAGTAGGTGAGTATTAACTTTGCTTTTAAATTTCTGGAGGTCGTAGCCGTCAGGAAAGCAAGAATACGGGAGCGAGTTCCACAGGCGGGAAGTGCGAGAGAGGAAGCTGCAGGAGTAGAATTGTCGTCTGCGTTTGGCTAACCTGACTGTGAATGGGTGGGACCCAGTTGCCAGTCTGGTTGCACGGGTAAACACATGTTGAGGAGGCATCAGTGACTTAAGCTCATCCGAGCAGAAGCCATGAAAGTATTTATAGAAGGGACAGAGGGAGGCCACATTTCGACGATGGGAAAGTACCTATCAGTACCTATCACATTACAGACTCTCCTTTGGAGCTTGTCAAGAACACTGAGGAGAACGGCAGGGGCACCTGTCCATAAATGGCAGCAGTACTCCATGCACGGACGGATGGTTGACTTGTATATATGCAGGATGGATTCAGGTGGAAAAAACATCCTGGATCGACATAGTGACCCAATCTTCTTAGCAGTAGATTTTGCTATGGATTCAATATAGTGGTTCCATTTGAGATCTGAGGACAGGGTAAGTCCGAGGAGATTGAACAAAAAATAACTTGGAATACTAAAAAGTAAAATTAATCAATAAAATCGCCATTGGCACAAATCTCGTGCTACAGAAGACTTCGGAATCTCTTGCAACTCTTCTGTAATGTGTCTTTTTTAAGTTAGTGAATGCTGTTATAATCCTAATCATACTTCGGTAGTTATTCTCTTACCAGAACAATCAGAGTTAGTCTTAGTAATCACCACGAGACTCATCCAACTCTTTTCGAAACCTTAAGATTGACAGCCAGATATTCTTTTTGAGCTTCCGGCGTAATCTCTCTCTCTCTCTCTCTACTAATAAAGTGTGTGTTCCTTTCCATTTTTTTAAAGGTTGGCGAAAGAGTGAAAAAGAAAGGTGAAGCAATAAAGGAAATTGTACTTAACGGACGTTGGTTTTTAAAAGTCAGTTAAACTATCTCGTTTTTGTTTCTTTGACGGCGTATGAATGAAGATGAAGAAAGGAAAATTGGAAGGAGAGGTAGAAAAAATGAATGACGGCATTTTATATTTCCGGGGTCGGCTTGAAGTTCACATTGCGTGTCGTCTCTCGGCACCCCCATTTGACTGACTTTTTTTTGCCGGTCAAGAAACGTGGTTAAGTAGTTGAATTTAGTCATGTGACTGGATCAAACGACATACTCATTTATTCAGGTGTTAAGAAAATTTGACCGATTTGCTATTTCCTATCCAATCAGACTCCATAATCTTAATTTTCACACTGACTTGTGAAATTTGCCTTGGTCTGGGTTTTGCCAAAATGTTTTCAGTCATTGATGATATAGGATTTGTATCCTATATGTGTAGCGACACAGATACCATTACAGTATTATCTACATTTTAAACAAAACGTTCACAGCTTCTCGCACATTCTCTCTCTCACTCACTCTCTCTGTCTCTCTGTCTCTCTCTCTCTCTAAAATCTATCCAAATTTTGGAGAATTTTTGTCTTCATTTTCAACTGAAATTACAGCCAAATACGACGTTTAGAACGGCTCATGATTAAACATAATAGACATTCTTTGTCTCTTATACTTAACAATATATATATATATATATATATATATATATATATATATATATATATATATATATATATATATATATATATATATATATATCGGATAATTTTTTATTAATTTGCTTCTAAGCTTTCGGCTCACATGAGCCATCTTCAGAGAGGTTATTTAGACGGTAATACAATTTTCATCTTGTTTGTAATTATTATGTATTTGGTTGCAATAATATAAGTTAATAGTGTTATGTTTATTTTAATATAAACCATTATTAATATTATCAATATTGTTAGAGCTATTGTTAACTTTGTTGAGATACATTCTAATTTGTTGATCAATAACGGAGGTAGGAAATCCATTATTGACAAGTATTTGCTTAATGTTGTGTATTACCGTCTAATTAACCTCTCTGAAGATGTCTCGTGTGGCTTAGAAGCAAATTAATAAAAAATTATACAAATGTTGGAGGAATTTTGTCTTTATTTTCAACTGAAATTAAAGCCAAAATACGACGTTTAGAACGGCTCATGACATAATAGACATTCATTGTCTCTTATATTTAACAGTATAATTTTAGAAAATTATTTGCTACCTCGATACACTATATATATATATATATATATATATATATATATATATATATATATTTCTGTATTTAGGCAAATTTTCTTTAAACATATAAGATTAAATAAATTGTAAACACTATGTTTGCTTATTTTGAATAAAATCCAGTAATTTCTTAACCGTTATATTTGAAGTAGAAAAACATTTTTTATCAATATAGTTTTCCGGTTACATTGTTACATCACACCCCTAAAAAGGATCTCGGAAAGAGCTTGAAATTATTTGGATACCTTAAGAAATGAACTAAAATAACATCTGTCAAAGTTACAGTACATATTTGACATATTTTAATTGTAATACGCGAAAGATTATCCGTGCGTATGAACGGATTTTATGAAAAATAAGCAATATATATATATAGTTACTTTCTTAATTTTTTCTCATAATTGATTAAACCAGTACACAGTAGTATTAAAAAGTGTTCAATACAATTATATTGTAGAGCTTTTGAGTGTTTTTGATTTGGAAATTGCGTTATTCTGCGACCCAAGTTTCTAATATTATGTCTATTCAGGTGATAGACAATAAATTACTAATAAATACTTATTAAGATTATACAATTATAGATTGAAAATTGCGCCTTCATAAAAGGTCCCCGTTAAGTGAGTGTTTGAAAAACGGTAAAATTAGTCGTTGCGAATCGCTTCAAGACACTAAAAGTAGAAACCTGCTTCGCGAAATAACTCTTTTTCCAATTATATATATATATATATATATATATATATATATATATATGAGTTGGGCATATGGATCGGAATCTGACAAGATTAATAGAATAAGTAAAGAATAAATAGGAAAAATGTCTTTAATCTAGCCTGTTTCATTTTAAGCAAGCTTCTTAAGAGCTTTATTGAAGAGGATAATTGAAAAATCCTACAGACAATGTTTTCATTGAGGTATAGTATGCAGCCTTATTCGCACCTGCATTCTCATGCTTTTCTTACTCATTCTCTAATATTTGTTTCTCTTTCTCATCACTCAACTCTTACGTAACCACCTGAACGCCAGAGGCATTTCTGCCTTGATTGGGGGTGAAATGATTATAAAAATCAGGAAGAACCCATTCATTGTTGTTAAACAATTTACGTGACTACATCGCACCTTAAACCATGGTTACCTTACTCCCCACACGGCAACCCCCTTGATTCTTCCATGTGGGGACTAATTAATCGAGAGGCCAAAAGAAAATACACTTTGTAACACCAAAGGTGACTTGGAGGCAAGGATTATGGCAGGTTTGACCAATTTAAACAGGAAACCCTACATAAGCGTTTCAGGAATTTTCGAAGTCGCCGTGGTCAATCACGTTTTTCTTGAATACATTTAATCATAATATTTTCAAGATATTCTAGTGTAATTTTAGTAATTATAGCTGTTTAAAATAGATGTCACTTTTAATACTTGCGTAATTGAGATATGAATTTATACATCAGCATTTATATATATATATATATATATATATATATATATATATATATATATATATATAATTAAACATCCTTATGATGCGTTGCAATCCTCTAAATATTAATACAGATAACAGAGACTGTTTGGATGATAATAATTCAATATCTGTTCAAGTTCCAGTTCATGTCATCACTCACAGAACCACACCTCATATTATAGATTTGAGCTTGAGTTTTGTTTAACGGCATTTCAACCTCTGTGGGTTATTTAATGCCAAAAAGTTGAGGTTTTAAGGTATTTTTTTTTAATGTTCAGTTATAATGAAAAGGTTTATTTAGTCAGATTTCGACGAAATTTAATTTTTTTTTAAAATTTTATTTTAGAAAACTCAAGATGCCCTCTAGTTTTGAATTCAAAAATGTATTGCTGGTAATTTTTTTCCTTAAAAAATGTATTATGGTAAAAATATTTTCTTCAAAAATTTAGTTTTATAATATTTCTTTTCAAAATGTATATTTTTCTATAAAAGTTTATTTTTATATTTTGTATATATTTCTATAAAATATATTTTTATACTTTTAGAGTGTTTTGACCCCAGTTTGGAGGTTAAATATTTTCCCATAGCTGGGACCCTTACAGCTGCTGCCACTCTGGATCAGGATGAACCTGGGAACAACGGTAATTAAGATGTGGTTTCATGCTCTCAATCAGGGGCCTTTCTGCCAGTTGCAGTTTACCGTCATACCTAGGACAATATTATTAATTATATCCTCATTGACATTTTATTAAAAGAAGTAGAAATGAAGTATACTATCCTATACTATATGATACTCTGTCTCTTACTACTGTTAACGAGATCAATCAAATTCCAGTTGGGCTAATTGAATGGGGCGCACTTAGTTCCATCATGTTTAATACATTTTAAACTTGAGACAGATTAATTGTTGAGTATTTGTAGCGGATCCTGAGCAGTACGAGCGGTTAGTTACGTTCAATGGATGTGTATTTGTTTTGTGCACGGTGACACTCTTGAAATGCTACTTATATGCTTATCGTTGTTCATGTGAACGACAAAAGATTTTATGAATGCATAAGACTGGTCATCACAATTTTTTTGCCAATAATCCAAACACTTTTTTAGCTAACTTTATAGTGTTGATTCCGAAGATGATCTTACATTTTCATGGCTAGCTACTGTTTTTGCTGTACTTCAATTGTACACTTTTGGAAAAAGAAATCAATTTAAGAACTTGGCTGATCGCAATACTTAGAGATAAAGGTCGTAGAAACACATCGATTTTTCAGGTAGGCCGAGCAATTTATCCCATCCGCTTGAAATAAACTCTTTTCATAATAAAAAAAATGTTGTTGAACTAAAAAGTTTAAGATAGTATTACCAACTATTTACAATTGATCGAGAAAATTCAAATTAATTGATAAACTTAATCATTAATATACTATATCAGCAATACGCTAATACGAGTCTTAAAGTTCATTTTTTACATAGTAATGAATTTCCGGAGAATTTCGGCGATGTGAGAATTTCGGCGATGTTCGAATTATTCCCTCAGGATATGAAAACAATGAAAGAGCGCTATCAGGGACGGTGGGACAAACGAATGATGGTTGACTGTATCTGGAGTAACAAAAGAGACTTAAATAGCATTGAATATGAGCAACATTTAACAAAGTGAAAATTTTCACCATAGTTCTTATGTTCACGAAGGTTTTATTTCTTCTGTTATTTTATTAAATTTATTAAATGATTTGATGAAAATACTTGTCGGTCTTCGTATATTCAATCGTTTTATTTTTATTTTTAGAGTTAGGATTTGATTGTTATTGTAAAAGTAGTGTTTCCCAATAAGCAAGCCAACATTTGTTAGCTTAAATACGAATTGAGGGGTTTGTACAAACTTTAATTTGAAAAATATTGCCATCAGTAAATTTATACAGAACATATTTTTCAAAAATGAGGCATTACTGTACAGCAAAGTCGGTTGCTAACCAAAAGATTTAAGGTAATGTTTATATTTTTAGTATTTCTTTTGTATGCAACAGGTAATGTGTTTATTAGCTGTCTTGAAAATCGCGACAACATTCTTCCAGAGTAGTATTTCAACTTACTGAGGCAGTTGCGAAAAACTTTCAAGACTAAACGTCTAGAAAAATATCTTACGAAATGTGTATTTTTATTCAGGACAATACTCAGTGTCACAAGTGCTTGATGTCAATGACTACTCTGGCTAACAGTGGCATTGGACTGGTCAACTACCCACTCTATTATCCTGATTTTAGCATATGTGTTTTTCTCAAATTCGAATTCCAGTCGAATTTATTACATTCACTTACGCACAAATACACATGGGAGAGATATGAATCCATTTCTTTTCCCTCCAGCAATGTGTTGAATAGCAGGGCAGATTGGTTTCTATAGCCTTGGTTGTCAACCAATCTACCGCAGAAATTAATAACAATCTAGTCCGAGAAAAACTCCTGACAAATCAATCATGTCTCGAAAGAGATATGATCACCCAAGCCTGCATCTCGTATGGCACACCCGTTTTTATTTTATTTATTTATTTATTTATTTATTTTTCAAAACAAGAAAAAAAATTGGTCTGGGAACCAGTATTCATGTAATGATGGCTTCATGTCTACTGTCGTTGACTTTTATGTAAAAAAGGATGATTAGTTTTCTTCGAACATAAGTATCCCTTTCCTCGGAATAGATATTAATTAGAAGAGTTGAAACTAATGCCCGCAGGATTTTATAACGCTAGCATCAATGATTCATAATCAACCTATGAACATTTCAATCCACACCGGTATTTTTTTTAATCATTTTACCCCAAGCAAGGCATTCCACTGCCACTATTGCGCAGGGGGTTATATAGGGAAAGGTGAAGAGAAAGATTGGTGAGATATAGGAAATGTCAGAGGAAGGGTGATAGACGGGTAAGGATACTGAGGGTTGAGCAGATAGGAAGTGTTTGATAAAATGGATGCGAGTTAGTGTGTTAGAAATGTGTCTATTGACCTTACATTTAATCTCCTGGAGATTGTAGCTGTCGAGGAAGCAATCATGTGGAAGGGAATTCCACAGGCGGGAAGTGCGAGAAAAAGAAGCTATTGAAGTAGAAATTACAGTTACATTTTATCGGTTTCACTGTAAAAGGGTGGGACCTAGTTGCTAATCTAGTATCTCGTGCAAATTCGTAACTAGGGGGCACCAGTGATCTATGTTCATCGGAGCAGATGACGTGAAAGCATTTATAGAAGAGGCACAGGGTAGTATGCATGCAAATATAAAATCTTAAAATTAAGGCGTCAATAATAATATGTGTGATACACGTATGATTGTACGTGAGGCTTAAGTCACCTTAAAAAGATGCCTATGTCCGGCAAAATATTCCAGTGGTATTTTTACTACACAATGCTGGGAAGATAAACGAAAGCAGAGAAAGAAAACAGAAAGTGTCGTGTTTTATAGTTGTTTAATAGCGCCACCTAACGACATCTTTGAGACGTGACAAAGCCAATAGACAATCACGCATCATGAAAACCCACAGATCGCCATTTTTCAAGTTACTCCAACTGAACAAAGGAATATATGTCTATCAATGGGGTGAGAAACTAATTGCATTTCATTATTTTACTCGCTGATGCATATAACTGTATAAAGTACATCATAATTCAAAGATGGTACAATACTTCGAATGAAACTACCTCACAAGATGGTGGAAAACAAATGGTTTCCTAAATCCTTACTCAGTTAGTTGAGTGCCATAAGTGATACACTCTTTGGGCGATCATGTCTCGAAAGAATATATATATATATTCTAATTTTTCTTACAATGGTTAATAAAGCATTATATCACTACAAAAAACGTTTCCGAACATTATTTTTATTCTTCTATTAAAACAAAATCTTGTAAAAAATTATTTATTTCAAACTGATACAATGGTTTTATAAAGTATTGTAATAACAAAATTATTAAGCTCTATTCAGTGTTGAGCACTTTTTATAAAAGTAAATGGAACGAACGGTATGTTTTAATCTATCTTTTCTTACACTTCCTTACACTATTCGGGTTTCAATCCTGGGTTAAAAGCAATTGAATGTCTAACCGTACTGATGAGCTGTGTTACAGCGGAACAGATCTGTCTGAGGATGACTATATATATGGATGTTCTGTTTTGAATGTAAGAGTTCCGTTTTTTATGAAACTCATTGAAAAATAATTGAAAATCTTGCGTGAAAATTTTCAGAATGTAAAATTTTTCTTCTGGCTTTTTAATTTTTCCCCGTCGTAAAGTAATTTTTATTTGTTTACTCTCCCTACCCATTGTCCTTCCGATTTCCTCTTTTTCAAATCACAAAATTTTAGCTTTTTCTCTTTTGCATAGCCGCCATTGTTAAAATAGTCGATATATTAACTATTTCCATGCGTCACAAACATTACTTATTTTTCATTTTCTCCATCATGATATTGACGAATGTTGAAAGTAGTAATTCTTCTTCTTCTTCTTCTTCTTCTTCTTCTTCTTCTTCTTCTTCTTCTTCTTCTTCTCTGTTGGTAGTGTTATTTTTTCTCCTTCCTTCGCTGCTGCTACTACTTCTACTTATGTCTCTACTACTCGTTCTTTTTTAATATTTTTCTTCTTCTTCTGCTGATACACATTTCTTCTATTTTCTTCTATTTCTTCTTCTTTTACATGTTCTAATTCTGTTGCTGCTGCTGCTATTGCTATTTTTTCTGCTGCTAGTATTTTTTCTTCATTTTGTTCTTATTCATTTGCTAATCTTTCTTCTTTTTCTTCTTCCTTGGCTCTTGTTTCTTATTCTTCTTATGTCGCTCTTTCTTCTTCTGCTACTCTTTCTTCTTCTTTTTCATCTTCTGCCACTCTTTCTTCTTCCTTTTCTTCTTCTTCCTTTACTTCATCTTCTTTTTCTTCTTCTTCTGTCCCTCTTTCTTTTTCTACTTCTGCTACTCTTCTAATTCTATCATTATTTCTTCTTCTTCTTCTTCTTCTTCTTCTTCTTCTGCAACACATTTTTATTCTTTTCTTCTTATCATTCCTCTGCTACACTTATTTCATTTATTCTTCTTCATCCTCTGCTACTCTTTCTTCTTTTGATAATCTTACTTCTTTCTTTTTGTTTCTTCTTTTTCTTCTCCTACACTGTTTTATTTTTTCTTTTTCTTCTCCCCATTTTTCTTCTTCTTTTTCTTCTCTCCCTCTTTCTTCTTCTTCTTCTTCTATTTTTTCTAGTTCCTTTTTTATTTGTTTTGCTACTTTTTCGTCTAATTCTTCTGCCCCTATTTTTTCTTCTGCTACTTTTTCTTTTTCTTCTTCTTCACTTTTTCATTCTTTCTTTTTCTTTTGTTACTACTCTTTCTTAATCTTATTCTTTGTCTTGTCTTTTTTCTTCTGTTGTTGCTGCTGTTATTCTCTCTTTTTACTTCTAATGCTGCCGCTGTTGGTATTTCTTCTTGTTTCTCTTCTTCTTACGCTGCTGCTCTTGCTACTTTTTCTATTCGTTCTTCGTTCAATTTCATTTCATTCCTGTGTTATTTT
Source organism: Ascarosepion bandense (assembly GCA_037127315.1). Classification (NCBI taxonomy): domain Eukaryota; kingdom Metazoa; phylum Mollusca; class Cephalopoda; order Sepiida; family Sepiidae; genus Ascarosepion; species Ascarosepion bandense. The sequence continues at coordinate 3,782,195 of JBBBDQ010000815.1, read as the reverse complement.
TTCCTTTCTACAATAATCATTATAACCATCAACATCATCGAATTCTCAATCTTCTCTTTAAAAAGTTCTCGTAGCTTTCTCGCTCCGTCCAAGGAATTTTCGGTTTCTCCCTGCTAAACCACAATTCTGTTGGTTTCAAACTTTTCTTTATCTTTAGGGAGATTGTCTAACATTAGTGAATAAATCATAATAAAATATATAAAACAACTGATAAATATATATTACTATTTTAAAAACAAGGAATTTATTACTAGAAGGTGAAGAGAATGATTGGTTAAATATAGGAAATATCAGAAGTAGGGTGATAAAAGGGTACGCATAACGAGTATGAGGGTTGGGTAAATAGGAAGAGTGTTTGAGAGAATGGATGCGGGTTAGTGTGTTAGGAGGTGACTATTGATTTTATATTTAAACTCTTGGAGATTGTAGTTATCGGAGAAGCAAGTCAACCATTACAGGCAACCGCTCCTGCCTCCCATAAGCATGGACCAAGTGATTCTCCCTGAGAGTAATACACTACGCCTCCTCGAACTTACCCTGTCCTTAGACCTCAAATGGAACCACTATATTGAATCCATAGCAAAATCTACTGCTAAGAAGGTTGGGTCACGATGTCGATCCAGGATGTTTTTTCCACCTGAATCCACCCTGCATATATCCAAGTCAACCATTCGTCCGTGCATGGAATACTGCTGCCATTTATGGTCAGGTGCCCTTGCCGTTCTCGTCAGTGTTCTTGACAAGCGCCAAAGGAGAGTCTGTAATGTGATAGGTACTGATCTGGCGTCTCGATTGCAGCCATTTCCCCGTCGTCGAAATGTGGCCTCCCTTTGTCTGTTCTATAAATACTTTCATGGCTTCTGCTCGGACGAGCTTAAGTCACGGATGCCTCCTCAACAGGTGTTTACTCGTGCAACCAGACTGGCAACTGGGTCCCGCCCATTCACAGTCAGGTTAGCCAAATGCAGACGACAATTCTACTCCTGCAGCTTCTTCCCTCGCACTTCCCGCCTGTGGAACTCGCTCCCGTATTCTTGCTTTCCTGACGGCTACAACCTCCAGAAATTTAAATGCAAAGTCAATACTCATCTACTAACCACTGGACTCTAGCTCTCTCCCCACCCCTGTATAACCTTCCCTTTCTCTCCACCTATGTATCTGTCATCGCACCTGCTTTCTATTGTTCATTTCTAACTAGTTTGTACTCCTCACTCTTTTCTAATTAATCTTTTTACATTTATGTAATCCCCTGCACATCAGTGGCGTTTCCGCCTTGCTCGGGTTGAAATGATTAAATATATATATATATATATATATATATATATGAATGAAAGAATGAATGAAAGATTGATATGTATATAGAATGATCTGAGAAGGAAAAGAATTAAGAGAAATTAATGAGAAATAAGATAAAAGAAAACAATTATAATAAACTCTATGGTAAATAGAGTATTTCTTATTCAACAAAAGTGACAGTCAAGCGAGTAACCTACAAATTGGAGATATTATGACTTTAAATGTAACACGTTACTCTAGATATGAGGAAGAGGAAAGAAGTGAAAAAGAAAGATTAAATGTACGAGAAAAAAGACTTACTTATGCATCATATGTGTGCTGTGGTGCAGTGGATAGCGGCTCAGAATGAGAAGTCGGGGAACCGAGTTCGAATTCCAGCTGAATCCATTGCATTCACTTACGCACACATACCGTTGGGAAAGATAATAATCTGTCTCTTCCCTCCAGCTATGGGTTAAATAGCAGGACAGATTGGTTGCCAGCCATGGCTACATATCCCATTCTACCGCAGAAAGCAATGGCAACCTACTGCGGGAAAATCTTCTGCTCAGTCAGTCAAGTCTCTTTCGAGACATGATCGCCCAAGCGTGTTTCACGTATGGCACTTAACTGACTGATGCATGATATTAATGGAAAATGTATGAGTCCACATCTCCAAACAACTCTGGGTTAAATAGCAAAAATACTGTTAATAAACTAATCAGTTATAAAAAAAAAAATCAATAAAATATTGCTTCAACATTAAATTACCGACAAATATTTTCTACAAATATATTCACAGCTTCTACTCCCATTCACCTAGCTCACTGGTGCCCCTTATATATGAATTTACTCGAGCCACAAGATTAGTAACTAGGATCCATCCTTTTACTGTGAAACTAATAAAATATAAACGAAAATTTTACTTTATCAGCTTCGTTTCTCGCACTTCCAACCTGTAGAATTCCCTTCCATTTATTTAATTCTCTGAAAGAATTTCATCTTCCGAGATTTTAAATGTACAATCAATAGCCATCTCCTATCTCACTAACCTGCATCCTCCCTCTCATGCTCCTTTCTCCGCCCACTCCACTCTCATCCTTCGCTTACCCACCCGATATAACCTGACACTCTTTCTCATTCATTTCCTCCTATGTAACCCCCTGCAAAACAGTGGCAGTAAAATGCTTTGCTTTGGGCAATATGATTATGAAAAAAAATGAGTGATGAGATGGAAACACAAACTCACGCACACACACGACTTTGTGCGCACACACACATACACACATACAAAAATCAATTCTCAAATCATTACGGAGGCGAATTCATGAAATTCAAAGCTGACATCCTGTAAATATCTAGTCAGTCAATTAAGTGCCATACGTGATACACGCTTTGGGAGATCATGTCTAGAAAGAGACATGACTGAATGGCCAGAAGATTATCCCGCCCTAGATTGCCATTGCTTTCTGCAGTAGAATGGTTGCCAAGGCTATACAACCAACCTGTCCTGTTATTTAACCATAAATTGGAGGGAAGATACGGATTAATATATTTCTGAAGGGTATTTGTGCGTCAATGAATAAAAGGAATTTAACTGAAATTCGAACTCTGCAACTCGAATTGTCGTTCCGAGTCGATATCCACTGCACGAAAACGCACATCCTTGTAAGTAGGGTAAAAAAAAGTAAGAATAAAAAAAACGTAAGTATGGTTGTGTTTCAGTTGTTTTGTTTTATGGCATATCAACATCGGCCGGTCATTTATTGCTAACTAAATATTATTTATTTATTGCTGGCAATACCTTCTTTCTTTCAAGAATTTATTGTTGTCTTTATATACGTTTTGTGTCTAGTAAGACTTTTTTTTCTTTTCGAGTATCAATATTCATTGGGATTTGTTTTTAAGGGCAGGCTCCCCAAGTCCTACCCTTGTTATTTAACCCATAACTGCAGGGAAGGGACGGATTAATACCTTTCCCAAGGGTACCAGTGCTTAAGTGAATGCAGGGTATTCAACTGGAATTCGAACTCGGCTCACCGATATTCACTGCACTACAACGCATATCCGTCACTAGACGCTTACAGCACCTGGTATTCCCAAGCGGTCACCCATCTAATTACTGACCAGGCTGTGTTTCGGAGTAGTTTTCGCACTGAAGGTTATAATCGTGCTATGTCAGTTGCTAATCGACTTAACGTACCCAAAATGTTAGAAACTTGGTAATCTTCCTCTGAAAGCTGACTTCTTAGTATTCGGCTAACTGCCGACTAATATCAACTGCCTAGTAGTTCTACTGAACTCCAGTAGAAGTCTGAAGAACTTATATATACTTCCCCAGAACTTTCTGTTAAATGTTATTAATATAGGAATGAGAATTAATTGTCTGAGGAATAGGTGTGTTTCCCCATAACAGGTAGAATTCTCATACTTTATTAAAATATACATAATAATTAAAAAAAAACATGTATACGTCACGATATTTTCAGACTTTTACAGGCAGAGTAATAAAGCCACTAGAATATTACTGAGCGTTACAGAAACCGAGGCCTTCAACTAAAGAGATATGACAATAAAAGAACAAAATTTTAATCACAGAAAATAACGACTTATATTGCATTGATATTTTTAGGGACAAAGTTCGCTGTGAAGCAAGAATCCGGAAAAGAGTTCCATAAACAGAAGTCTGATAGAAAAAAAAAACTGTTTGACATAGAACTTGCAGTTACATTTAGCCATTTTATCTGTAAAAGAATGAGACCATGCCACCAAACTAGTCAGTCAGTTGAGTGTCATACGTGATACACGCTTAGGCGATCATGTCTCGAAAGAGACATGACAGACTGGGCAGAAGATTATCCCGCAGTAGGTTGCCATTGCTTTCTGCAGTAGACTGGTTGTCAGCAAAGGCTAAATAACCCAATGTGTCATATTATTTAACCTATAACTGAAGGGAGAGAAACGGATTTATACCTCTCCTAAGTGTATTTGTGCGTAAATGAATGCAAGGAATCTAACTGGAATTCGAACCCGGCTCACCGATTTGGCGTTCCGAGTCGATATTCACTGCACCACAACGAACTAGTATTGCCCTTAAAATTATCATGAAAGTATCCATAGAAAAGGTTTTATGGTAGTTTTAAAATTTAGTCTGATTTTTATCAAGTATTAACGTTCATCAGCGAACAGAGCCATTGCAAACACTACATTAATATACACCCTTGTGCAAATTGATTATTTAGCTTCCTTTATTTTACCGTACAATCAGTTTTACACATCTGGAGGATGTAATCATTTTCCATTTTGTTACTCAGATAAGTTCATTTGCAGAGGTTGGCAAAAATGTGGGTCTATTTTCGTAGTGTACGATGAAATTAGTTTAGCCTTGAAGTATATAGTGTATCATCCGTGAGACTGCATCAGATTATTATTACATCCAGATACTATTGTCTCGACTGTCGATTAGTTGTCTAGCGGACATTGTCGGAGATGGACTTTACTATGAGGGAGCGTACTAAAATTGTAACGCTGCACGGACACACTGGAAAGCCTTACAGATGCATCGCAAATATTGTTTGTGTCAGCATTATAACTATCAGTCGTGTCATCAAGGCGGATAAACAAACGGGATTCATCAGTTCAAAACGTAAAAGAAGAGAAAAACAATGCCATGTGATAACCTCTACGTGTTCAGGAAAAACTGTAAAACATTCTAAGAAGGCATTATTTTTTTCAATTCATTTGCACGAGACTGTATACATACATACACACACAGACACGCACGCACACACGCACACACACACACACACACACACACACACACACACACACACACATATATATATATATATATATATAATCATCTGCACACAGATCTGTTTCGCTGTATCCCAGCTCATCAGTACGGTTAGACATCTGATTGATTTTAACCCAGGACTGAAACCCGTCAGAATTGGCTTCAGTCGGCGATTCTACCTCTGAGCTATGGGCGCTCGGTAGAAGGATGTAGACTTTTAGCGTATGATGTATCATACGCTAAAAGTCTACATCCTTCCGCCGAGCGCCAGAGTGTTCTAATACATTACTGAATACACGGTAACCAAAAAGTTATGTTCGTTTTTTGATTAGTCATTGAATAAAGTTGAAATATATCCGAAATGCGTGTAGCAATTGTTTTCAAATTCGGACAGCCAGAAGTATGAACATCAGACGTTATTAAAAACACGCACTCCGTGCCCGACCATCATTTATAAGCCGGAAGGCTGTGAGAAAGATGGAAGTGTCTAGAGATCTCGTTCGAGGCTGTTTGCTTTACGACTTCAAACTGGGCTTATCCGTAGCTGCATTAAGTCGACGCATATGTCAAACGTTTGGAGATAGTGCTGTGGATAAAGGTACTTCAAGACGTTGGTTTCGAATGTTCAAGTCGGGAGATTTGTCTCTCCATGATAAGCCACGCAGTAGACGACCACAGGTCATGAATGACGGAGTCCTGAAGACGACCATTTAAGATGAGTGTAGTCTAACGTGTGATGAACTTGCAAGACAGTTCAATGTTTCCGATGAAACAGAATTCACTGCCTAGGTAAGACGTACAAACTCAGCAAGTGGGTTCTGCATACGCTGTTGGAGGTCCACAAGAGACAACGAGTGGCTGTCTGGGTATCGCTGCTTTCTCACCACCGTATCGCATCCTTATTCAATCGAGTGCTTACCAGTGATGAAAAGTGTGTTCTGTACGAAACTACCAAGCGTTCCAGACTTTGGTTGTCTCCTCAGGATGCTGTCCCTCACACTGCAAGACCGCCTATGCACACTCGCAAGATTATGCTTTATGTCTAGTTGACAGGTCGTCAAGTGGTTCATTATGAACTGCTACCAACGGGCCAAAAGTTCACTTGAGACCTATACTCGCAGTAATTGAAACGCGTGCAACAGGAATTCCGATAGAAAGTGCCAGCACTGGTGAATCGCAAAGGTGTGTTTTTCCTCCATGACAACGCCAAACTGCATGTTGTGCAAGCGGTCAGAGATATCATACAGCAACTTGGGTGTGAGACTTTGTTCCATCCACCTTATTCACCTGACCTTGCGCCATCCGATTACTACCTCTTCCACTATGGATAATCATCTTCCTGGAAAATCCTTCACCAATGAAGCAGACTTTCGCAAAGCCCTCACGGGTTACTTTGCGTCACGAACCCACCCCCCGAGTTTTGTCTGCAAGTGCACTGAACAGCTGGAGACACGTTGGCATTCGAAGACTAAACATAAGTTTGAAGACTAAATATAAGATACACATACTGTGAAGTGTTTTCTTTTAAAAAAAAAAACGGACAGAACTTTTTGGTTACCTTTTATATATATATGTATTCAGAAATTATAACATAGATATATTAATAATATCACTACGAAAGTAGCTATTTTGTTTCGACACTTCTTGTGTCTTGTCAAGTGATGAGGTTTATTTCAAAATAAAGAGTGTTAAAAGGGTAAAAACAACCAAAACCATTTTAATCAGGGAGACATTGTTGTATGTACAATGTAGACCAATGAGTTTAAAGCATTTTCTAATTTGGAGAATATGTGATCAGACTTAAAGATAATTTGGGGGACATTAGTATTAATATTAGATTAAATTGAAATCAGCATAATTAATTCACTATTAGATCTATTTTATTATTGCTGCGAAATTTTAAAAAAAATTAAGTTTAACAATTTATTGAATTTAGAAAGTTATTCATATATTAAACAAGGAAGAGAAAGAAAGCACACATAAATAAACCTACAAAAATCCACACATGGAAAAATATACCTTATATTCTCACACATATATATATATGTATGTATGTATGTATGTATGTATGTATGTATTACCATAGTACAAATTTCCGTATTATTGATTATTGACATGGAATGTCCCGAATATTCTAGTCATTTTCATAATATCTCCGTTCGTGATTTGAGCACGGATTTGATTGTGTTTTTATTTTTTTATTTTTTTTTCAAATTACGGCGTTGTGCTGGAAAGATAAATTAAAAACTGGTGATTGTGTTTTAATAACTTTGCATGATGTTCATGTTGCTGGAGATAACTTACTGAAATTTGAGTTTGAAAGAAATAATAAATATTACATAATTAAAAAAATAAACTTGCTAATCGTTTGTGACGCATGTTCAGACCGATATTTCTGTGCATCAATCACTAATCAATTTATTATATATCCAATTTGATGCTCTTTACGTAACATCTGATATGTTGACATAATTTTCTTAAGATGAAATTTCCTTTCTGTAGATAATAAGTGGTAATTTAGTAGACTATTATCGAAAAAAAAAATTGAAAATAGTTATAATTATAAAGGGAATTACTAATAGCTATAAAATCTTTTCGTGCGATTGATTCCGGACAAACAATTAATATTATAATTTAAATTAAAATATGTCCTTTTTCGTTTATCTTTACAATAAATCAATAAAAGAATGAAATTAATATATGATGAGAAAAAGTAAAAAGGTGAAAGTAAGAAGAGATGAGAAAAAAGAATGAATGAAAGAAAAACAATGAAAGAAAGAAAGAACTGATGAAAGAAAAAAGAATTGACAATGAAGGAGGCTAAAATTTAAAAAAAAAATAATGTATTAGAAAAGAAGATATGAAAAACAGAGGATATAAGAAAGAATAAAAGAGAGTACGGAGAAAGAAAGAAAAAATAAATAATAAGAAAGAACGAAAGAAAATATGAGAAAGAAAGAAATAAAAAATTATACATGATAAAGATAGAAAAAACAATGCAGAAACTAAGATGAGATGAAAAAAGGAAAAACATGAATGAATGAAACAGAATATGTGAAAAAGTAAAGAATGAAAGAATATATGAGAAAAAAATTAAAGAAAAATCCAGAATGAAAGAAGAAAAGAAAAACGTCTTGAGTAAAAAATATGAATAAGGGATAAATAAATAAACACCAAATCTTTCTTATAACCAAAGCAAGGCATTTCACTGCCACTGTTTTGAAGGGGCTTACATTGGACGAAAGTTATGAGGGTCCTGGACATGACGGTAAACTGCATCCGGCAGCAAGGTCTCTGATTGGGAGGTTGTTAGGAGCATGGAACCACCTCTTAATTGCTGTTGTTCCAAGGTCCACCCTGACCCGGGGTGGTAACACCTGTTATGGTCCCAGCTATGGGCAAATAGTTAACCCCCCAAACTGGGGTCAAAACACAATGAAAGTATAAAAATATTTTTATAGAAATTTATTGGAGTAGATAGACTAATCCCTTATTCCCTGTTTAGGATGTGGTTTCCGGCTTTCTCTTTTCCAATCTTTTCACTCTTTTCTCTCTTTATTTTTTTCACTTGGAGTAGATAGACTAAACTATCGCCCGGTTCACACTCCACCCACATCTATTGAACAGGTGAAGAGGCTCATCCCTTGTTTCTTGTTTAGGATGCGGTTTCCGGCTTTCTCTTTTCCATTCTTTTTACCCTTACGTAGCCCCCTGCATACCAGTGGCGTTATTGCCTTGCTTGGGGTGATATGATTAAAAAAAAAAAATATGCATAAAAATACTTTTATAGAAACATATACATTTTCTTGCCAAAGTTTTTAGCCAGCACAAAAAAGAGAAAAATTAAGAAGTAATAGATTCAGTAAAGTATGGCAAAAAATTTGCAACTGATGACGCTCTTTTTCTTCTTCTTCTTCTTCTTCTTCTTCTTCTTCTTCTTCTTCTTCTTCTTCTTCTTCTTCTATGTGCCTCTTTTCAAGATATAGACGATCATGGCCTTCCACGTCGCCCTATTCTTGGTAGCTCTTAGCGCGCATTCTTCTGTAACATATCGCAGCCACACGTTCTGTCATCCACCTGCTCAGGCCCTTCAAATATTTTATCCGCTGCTTTCCTCTGTCCATTTTCCCTCTATCTGGCATGTTAGTATCAGGTTCTCCAAGCTCTCCTTCTTCATTGCATGTCCGAGGAAATTAAGTTGCCTCTTCCTGATGCTGAATATTAATTTCCCTCTCGTTTCCATTCTTTCCAACACCTCATCATTGCTCACATGCTCGGTCCATGATATTCACTGCATCCTTCTGCAGAACCACATTTCAGCTGCTTCAAGTTTTCCCTTTATCTTTGTTGATACTGTCCAACATTACCTGCCATATTGAAGGAATGACATCACATAGCAATCCAGTATTCTCCTCTTTTTTTCTAGTGAAACTTTCCTGTGTCTTAATACTTTATTCAGCTTCTGGAACGCGTCCTTCGTCATGCCAATTTGCCTTTGGATCTCTGTGTCGCACTTTCCGACTTCGGTTAGAACACTTCCCAGATATAAAAAATTTTCTGTGAAATACACACTTTTCTAATTAATTTTTCCAATTCCCATTTTGTTTGTATCAAAAATAGAAGGCTGTCTACCAGATCGACGGATAATATCGTCAAAAAGCTTAGCAGTGTTACAGTGAGCTGTTGTTCAAAATGACTTTAAGAGAGAAGATTGTTGATCTGACATTTTATTAACCTTAAAAGAAACGAGTAAACTGTACAAAACAGACAATATAGTATCTCTTCTGTAGTGGGATCCTTAATGAGCTTTCCTTGTAAACAAATGTGATGCAACGAGACGATGATAAGAGTCTGGATAAAACAACTAGTATTTAATATCAATTGATGCAAACAAATCAAGAAAAGCAAAAGACATTGTGTTGATGGCGGACTCAAAGAAAAACCAGAAGAATGATTAGACCAAGAAGCAATGGAATGAAAAGATTGATTATATATGTGAGGAGGAATTAAAGATTAAGGGAAAGAGAAAATGATAAAAAAAGGTGCGAAAATAAAGAAATAATGAATATACATATATATATATATATATATATATATATATATATATATATATAAATCCAAAAGAATAATCATATCGTTAAATCCCTAAAACCTCATGTTATTAATATTAATTTCATTAATATTAAAATTGACCAGGGTGGACTGCTCGATGTAAAAATTAATATTTTCTATTTACAGGGCCAACTATAAAAAATAAAACAAAAAATTCAATATTTACATCTGTTGGATAGCAATTTCTACGAGGAATTACTAGCTTTTTCAGCAACGACTGAAATCAAAATTTTATTTATTCAAATTCAAATGTGTTAAATTTGAATGTGTTTAACACATCTGAATTTGAATAAAGTTTTGGTTTCAGCCGTTGCTGAAGAAGCGAAGAATTCCTCGTAACCAACAGATTTAAATATCAAGCATTTTGTTTTATTATATATATATATATATATATATATATATATATATATATATATATATATATAACAAAATGAAAATCTATAATGTATTTCTTAAGATTGACATTTTATATCTGTATATTATCTGTGCATTTATTTTAATCATTTCACCCCAAGCAATGCATTCCACTGTCACTATTGAGCAGGGGGTTACATATGGGAAAGTGATGAAAAAGAGTGGATAGGTAAAGGAATATTAAGAGGGTGTGTGATAGACGGGTAAGGATACCGAGGCTGAGGTTTGGGTAGATGGGAAGAGTGTTTTAGAGAATGGATGCGAGTTAGTGTGTTAGGAGGTGACTATTGACCTTACATTTAAACTCCTGGAGATTGTAGCTGTCGAGGAAGCACGTATGTGGAAGGGAATTATATATATATATGAATGAAAGAATGAATGAAAGCTTGATATGTATATAGAATGATCTGAGAAGGGAAAGAATTAAGCGAAATTAATGAGAAAGATGAAAAAAGAAAACAATTATAATAAACTCTATGGCGAATAGAATACTTGTTAGTCAGCAAAAGTGACAGTCAAGCGAGTAACCTACAAATTGGAGATGTTATGACTTTAAATGTAACACGTTACTGCAGATATGAGGAAGAGGAAAGATGTGAAAAAGAAAGATGTAATATACGAGAAAAAAGAAAAACAGAAGAACGAGAGTAAGAAAGAAAGAAAAAGACATTTTTCTTTACTTATGAGAGGAATTATTATATAAATTATTTCTTTATTTATATTGGTCGGGATTTTGTTCTCAAATTTATTGTCATGTTTACGACGTCATTTGGGCCGTATTACGCATCGACCTTCTTCAGCTCATTGAAATTTCGAACCGAATCCTATATTTCTATCACTGGGGTATATCATTCTCTTTCAATTTTCCATGCAACTTTTAGATATCATGTAGTTATCTCATACCAACTCAACTCACTAGGGTTCATCACAGCTCAAGTCAGATATTGAACTCACAAATGTTTGTGCCAACTTACTGGATCTAACCACTGCTCTTATCCACTGTGCCATGTGTAATGAATATAGCGATAAAGATGAGGACAACGTTCCGAACAATGTCAATAAAGAAAAGACATAAAAAGAAAGATACGAGAAAGAACAAACAAACGAAAAAAAAAAAGATAACAGAAAGAATGAGAAACGTAAAGAAAGATAAAAAGTATTGGAAGAAAAGTTTTGTGGGATCTCCCCTTTTTATGAAATAATGGACTCTCCTGATTTGTACATATAATCCTGCCTATAGATAGAACGGAGTAGTTGTAAATAATTTCAACTACCATTGTCACTGTCAGCTCTCTGCTTTTGGGCGGATGGCGCTGTCTGATTTCGGGCGGATAGCGCCCTGTGCCTTCGAGCGAAGAGCGCTCTCTGCCCGAAGACAGAGAGCACTAATACAGTCGTGGTTCCGTCGAAGGGTAGAATAACCACTGGGGAAAATAGACACATTTTTTGACCTGACTATATGGCCGGGAAGACATACATTAAAAAACCTTGTGTCACATTTCGCCTTAAGTGAGAAATAAGGTTGTAAATAACTGCAACTACCATTGTCACTGTCAGCTCTCTGCCTTCGGACGGAGAGCGTACTCTGCCTTCGGGCGGATAGCGCACTCTGCCTTCGGGCGAAGATCACTAAAACAGTCGCGGCTCCGCCGAAGGTTAGTGTCACGACTGGGAAACGATAAACAGATATTTTTGGCCGGGCTATAAAATGACCTCTTGTCACATGTTGCCTTCAGAGGGAAGATCAACTAAATACTGTAGTTGTCAAGAGTAGTTAGATAGTTTACTAAAGAGTCAGTTGGTCCGTAATCTGGTGCAGAGTTGGAGTTGTTTAAATATAGACTCATTACATGGACATACTATTTTACTGCTAGATTGCATATATTGATTTCTACTAATAGTATACTTGAATTGATTAACCCGTGTTCCATTTGTATATTTTTGTTCAATATAAGTTACATTTTCTATCTCCATATCCGTTTCTTTTTATTTATTATTTTGTGTGGTTTTTCAACTGGAATCCACAACAAAAATGAAGAATTTTGGCATATATGTGAGAGAAAGAAATTTTAAATATAGAAAGAAGTAAGTAAGATGGGGATGTGTAAAAGAAAAAAAATGAAAGGAAGCATAAAACGATACTAGAAGGAAAGAAAAAGTTTGAAGATATGAGACCAAAAAAGAAACAACTGACAAACAAACTAATATGTCCCGGAAAGATATATATATATATATATATATATATATATATATATATATATATATATTATTCGATATAGCTAAGCGGTTTTGGCAATATAACCGAGTAGAACAATCTAGCAATTAACCGTAAATTGACGGTACTTGTTGTAGTCGTATTCAGTATGCTGAAACATAAGCTCATGCAATAGGCGTGGTCAATAGACGTAGACCTATAGACGTAGACCACTCGACATGCTAGCCTTAGTCTGTATTGATGGCTGACAGCAGCCAGTCATATTACTGTGATGGGGAACCAAGGTGCCTGTATATTCATTACATTTCATATTCATTACATCAACTCTCCCTGAGCTAAATTTTTCCATGTGATTTAGATTCAATATTTTATCTTTTTAGAATGTGGACATAATCGAATGACATTTTTGCTGGGCCTTTTTCGCCTCAATCCTCTCTGCCATGGTGGCGTTTGACACATTGGTATCTCTGGTCTTGAGGTCCGGAATACCTCCATTGGCAAAAATTGACTTGCTGGAACACGAATTTTAAATGTGTCATGGAAAACATCCATTGGAATTTCTTCGGTATTTTCTGTTACGTCTGTAGTGTGTCTGGATCTCCATTGCTTCCAATGTCTTTTTCATCAAAATTGTTCCCTTTTATGACATATATGACCTGTCCAATTCTTTTGGTTATCATTCCTTCTTCCCAATAATTTTTTCTAGCCCTAAAGTTCTTGAAAAAATTGTTCTTACCAGGCTTAGACGTTTCAGTCATCTTGTTTTCCTTTTTAGCAGTTTGCTTCGCCGGAGAAGGTAACAGCATGTCGAAAAGAGAGCGTACTTTTCTCGTAAACATTAACACTGCTGGTGATAATCCTGACGTCGTATTCCAATTTGGCGTAATTCTATATACTGCCAAAGATCTCTGAATACTTTTTCATTCGTGTCTACGCCTTGACTTTTCTTTAACACTCGTTTAAAAATGTCCACGAATTCTTCCGCCTGTCCATTCGATCTTGGATGATATACTGGAGTTGTCACGTGATCAATGGACAATGATGAACAGAATTCCTTCAATTCTTTTCCCGTAAACAGCGCTCCGTTGTCCAAAGTTTTGGGGAGACCAAATCGATTAAAAATTTCATTAAGTGCATTTATTGTATTTGTTGCAATCGGCTGTCAGCACTTAATAATTTCTAGCCACTTAGTGAAACTGTCCACATTAATTAGGTAATAAGATCCATTTATGCGCCTTGCATAGTCGATATGCAATCGAGTCGATTGGACATCTGTTTTCGGCTATGGTTGAATCTTTAGTGGTGGATCCCTTGCTGCCGGTTGACATCCTCTGCACTATTTCACCAAGTTTTCCATGTCTTGGTCCAGCCTCTGCCAATAGCTATAGCGTCTAATTAAAGATTTTATTCTCGGAATACCCGCATGGCCAGTGTGAAACTTTTTCAGAATTTTATTCTGCAAACTACCCAGCATTATAACTCTATCTGCGTATAGTAATACCTGTTCGCAGATTGAAAACGTTGACACACTAATTGTTTTTTTAGATTTCTCGATTATGCAGACTTGCTTTTCCAATTTTTGTAATGAAATCATCGTTCCCCGCTGATTTTTTCACTTGTTCGAGCGTAACCGGTAGTTTTCTAATAGTTTTGCTTACCACACTCGACAATTCACTTTCGTCTTTTAGCGCTGTTTCTTCCAGTGGTTCCGTATATTCAGGTATCAATTTTGATAACCCTTCGGCGTGACCTAGCTTCTTTGAAGGCACATATTCTATTTCTAAATTATAATTCAATAGAATTACATCTTGACGCTGTAGTCGATTTGCTGTATGAGTTGGTATATATTTCTTTTGCCAAACAGCGGTTTGTGATCTGTTTGCAGATTAAACAGTCTTCCGTATAGAAAACTGAATTTTTCTCACAGCGTAGATTCTTGATAAACTCTCTTTTCCAATTTGACTGTAACTCCGTCCATCGGGCAGTAACGTTCTCGAGGCTTGTGCTATTTGATTTGTAGAACTGTCCTCGAAATTATGAAGTAATACAGCACGTAGTCCCTCATTACTGGCAGCTGCTGTTTTCTGTTTGGGTCGAAATGCACTAACGATAATAGACAGCTTTTTATTTTTTTTTAAACGCATGTTCGCTTTCTTTCGACCATATCCACTTTGCGCCTTTTTTCAACAACTCATTTAAAAGAGCTCTCATATCATACACTTTATATAAATGCTATAGTAGCTTACTAATCCCAGGAAGGCCTGGAGTTTAGCCACATTATCAGATGCTGGCATAGTTTTTTATAGACTCAGCCGTTTCTAGATCCGGTTTTCCTCTTTTACTGTTAATGATCTGCCCTAAATATTTTATCTTCTTTAAAAAGAATTAATATTTTTCAGCACTCAGCTTGAACCAGTATTTCTCAATTTTCTGAAAAATGCTCTAATATGCGTTTTGTGTTGGGCCTCGTTTTCACTTTTAATCAAAATATAATCTAAATATGTGATTGCATACTCCATACAGAGCCAACATTTTGTCCCTTATTTACTGGAATAGGCATGGATCTACCTTCAGTTCAAAGGAAAGTCGATTTAGCTTAAACATTTATGCGTGTTTATTTTCATGTACTTTGATCATTTTTCATTGATTTAACCTGAAGGTAAGCCTCTGACAAATACAACTTTGAAAATAGTCTGTCTTCATTTAATTTAGTGAATATATCCCCAGGAGACGGTAGAGGGTACGAATGGTCTTTCAAACAGTCATTTAAACCTGTTTAAAAATCAGCACACACTTTTTTGGTGTTTCTTTTTTATGTATACGGTGGGAGATGCCCAATCTTAGGAATCGACTTTCGAAATTAGGCCACTTTTTCCCAACCTTTCTAATTCCTAATTAATTGTGTCTAGTGCCGAAAATCGTACTATTCTTTTTGGTCTAAAAATTTGGTTCACATTTTATTTCAATTCGAAGCTAACTTCTTGTTTTCTGCACAGACCTAATCCTTCTGAAAAGACGCGCGGGAATTCACCTTTCAAATCCGTAACAAATCTTTCTGTTTCCTTTGTCTTATTGTTCGCTATGACGTTAATTTTGTTACAGAAAGCATTTACCGGTAATTGCCATAAGTTAAACAATACGATCCAGTCTAAACCAAAGAGTTTTACTGAACCAGGTAGTACATACACTTTCGATTTGTGAATTTTCCCCATGAACAAAACGTTACATTTTTATTCACCTTTAAACTTAAGTTTTATCCTGAAACTCCCCAAGCAATTTTGTATGTGTTAGTCAAAGGTGGGTAACCGATTTTTTACTTTGTTTGCTCGTTTATTACCGAGATATCACTTCCTGAATCGAGTAATAATTTATCGGTCTGCCCATTTATTTTTACATTGAGGTATTTTCTTTTTTTTTCCTCAAATTCGTTTTTCGACCAAACTAAGTTCGTCTTTGTTTGCGACTTTGATTTTACTTTTCTCTGTTTTCCCCGAGAATGAGAACTTCTATGGCCTACACGCCCACAATTAAAACATATTTTATACTTAAAGAAACAATCTTTCTTTATATGCTGTCCTCCACACAAACTGCATTTCATTTTTCTTTCTTCATTCTGTATCCACTTCTCTTGTCTTGTAGTTTCTACTCGCAAAATGCTCTTATCTTCAGTCATAATATTATCTTTTTTATATTTTTAAGTCTCTGACATTCTTCCGTTAATCTTTCTTGCGTAATCTTCGGACCCTGTTCCACGATAGTGAGGATTCTTATCTAATCTCTGTATCCTTCGGTTTCGTTAGCCCCTGTAAAATATTAGACACTTGAAAATGTCACTTGACGATTCCTCTAATTTAAACGCCTCACACTGTGCATTAACCATACCTGCATACATGACAGAATCATCATCCTCTTGTTTGCGACATTTAAACACTTGTATCGTATATGAAATAAATTATCTCTTTTATCGAACATTTTCGACCCAGTTTCTTCTGGCTTCATTTGGAATATTAAATTCGCGTATTTTGTATGTTCTTCTGTTCCCAACTTCTGCAACAATAGAGAGATTTTTTCCTCGTCTGACTATTGTTCACATTTTTTCGTAAATATTGTTTCAAATCAACAGAAATAAGCCGGAAACGTTGAACCACTGTCGGGGTTCAGAGCGTGAATTTGAATTTCCTTCCACAAAAAAAAAAAAATCTAGAACCTGGTATTTTTGTTGTTCTTGCTAATCCGTCTTCCAAAAGTGATTTATTGTCTTTTGCCTGTTGCTTGAATAACATTTCAGACGTTTATTTTTGGTGCAAATATTGTTGTTGACGTTGTTGGAATTGTTGCTGTAAAAGTTGTTGTTGCTGTTGCTGTTGTTGTTGCTGTAAAGTGACTTGTACACCTTAATTAATTCCGCAATTATCTTCATTCTTCCAACGCACCTAGAAAAGCTTTTGCTCTAGTTTATGTATACAATAACATTTTCAGGTTCAAGAAGAGGAGGGTACTTTCTTACTTTTCTGTAAGCGTTGCCCAAGTTTTTCCTTTTCTAACGTTACTCGTTAATAAGCGTTCAAAAAATGAGGGAAAATTACTTTCTGTAAGTGTCGAACAAGTCTTTCTAACGTTCTTCGTTCGTTGTCAACTGTATTTTATTTTTTAGTCTTTTGAAGTCGTTCCCAATTCTTCGTCGCCAACATGTATGTCCCGGAAAGGGATATATATATATCATTCGATGTAGCTAAGCGGTTTTGGCAAATGTAACCGGGTAGGAAAATCTAGCAAGTAGCTGTAATAGACCGGTACTCGTCATAGTTGTATGCAGTATTCTGAGACGTAAGTTTATGCTATAGACGTAGTCAATAGACGTAGACCTATAGACGTAGACACCCCGGCGTCCTCGCCTTATTCTGTATTTATGGCTGACATCAGCTAGTTATATTACTGTTATGGGGAACTAAGGTGTATGCATATTCATTACATCACACGTTAATTACATAACTAACAAAGCAAATGCGAACATATATGAGAAGACAAGAATTATAGATGTGATACACGTGAAAAGAATTTAGATGAAATATATATTAAACAATTAAAAAAATAAGGAAAAATTGTGAAAATACGTGAAAGAAAGACAGATTAAACGTTTGGTAATGAATGAAGAAATATGAAATATATGAAAAAGAAAGAAACAAAGAAAACAGGTGTTGTGCGAAAGAAAGAAAGATGGGAGATCTAAGAATGAAAGGAATAAAATTTAAATATATGAAAAAGCATATGTAAAGAAAAAAATAGAAATATTGATGTGTGAAATGAAGAATGATGGAAAGTTTTGGAATGAAAAAAAAAAGAAAGATGAAAGAGAGGGGAAAGAAAAACAGAAAATGAAATAAAGAAAGAAGATTGTGATATGCGAAAGAAGGTGAATATTTTGAGTATGAAACGAAGATAAAATATACAATAAACAAATGAATAAATTAATTAATATAATATTAATTAATATAATTAATTAATATACAAGTCTGTGGATTTGCAAAAGAAAGAAAAGTGGAAGGTTTCAGAATAAAAGGTTGTAAGTCGATATACATGATGACTAAATAAATAAGTCTGGAGATGTGTTGCAAAGTCTGAGAATGAAACAAGGTACATTAAAAACATATTAGATATGAATAAATAAAAAAGAAAGAATGAAATATTGAAACGTGTTACAAAAAGAAAGATGGAAGTCTTGAGAATGAAACGAAATAAGAAAAATATTTGAAATAAATGAAAAAGAAAGAAAAAACGAATAAAGAAATGAAACAAAGAAAACGCCTGGGAATGCGGCAAAAAAGAAAGAGAAAAATTTGAAAATAAAACGAAGAAATATGAAATATAAGAGAAAGAAAGAAAGTAAGAAGTCTGGAGATGTGTAAAAATAGAAATACTAATTGAGAATGAAACGAAAAAGAAGAAATATATAACGCATAAATAAATAAAGGAAAACAGTATATCTGAGGATATGTTAAAAAATTATGGACGTTTTGAAAATGAAAAAAAAGAAATATTGAATATATTAGAAAGAAAGAAACAGAGAATAAATGTATACAGAATAGGATGTTGAATGAAGAAAGATTAAATATATGAATAAATGAATAAAGAAAGAATTCTAGAAATATGTGAAAGCAAGAAAGTGAAACTATGAAAAATAAACGAAAAAAGATTAAATAAAAATAATAAAAATAAAAAAGAAACAAATGTTAAAATTGTTAAGAACGTGTAAAAGAAAAAATGATGAAAGTTATGTATAAATAAATAAATCAATAAAGAAAGAAAATCAGAGATGTATCAAAGAAAGAAAGATGGTAGTTTGAGAATAAAACGACAAATGATTAAATTTATGAACAAATAAAGAAAGAGACAATTCTAGAGATTTGTAAAAGAAAAAAAGAAAGATGGATAGTCTGAAAATAAAAGGAAGAAAGATTAAATATATGAATAAATAAATAAAGAAAGAAAGAATTCTAGAAATATGTGAAAGCAAGAAAGTGAAAGTATGAAAAAGAAACGAAAAAAAGATTAAATAAAAATAAGAGAAATAAAAAAGAAAGAAACCAATGTTAAAATTTTTAAGAATGTTTAAAGAAAAAGTGATGAAAGTTATGTATAAATAAATAAATCAATAAAGAAAGAAAATCAGAGATGTATCAAAGAAAGAAAGATGGTAGTTTGAGAATAAAACGACGAATGATTAAATTTATGAACAAATAAAGAAAGAGATAATTCTAGAGATTTGTAAAAGAAAAAAAGAAAGATGGATAAAATAAAAGGAAGAAAGATTAAATATATGAATAAAGAAATAGAGAATTCTAGTTAAGTATGAAGGAAAGAAAAACGGAAGTCTGGGAATGAAACAAAGAAAGATGAAATATATAAGAAAGAAGTAAAGCATTTGTTGAAAAGTAATAATAGAGTAATAACTAAGAAAAAGGATCGAGAGAAGAAATGGAAATATCCGTCTAAAAGAAAAAAAATCGACAAAGTAAATAAATTAAGAGGCAAAAGTAAATGTGTCTGAGTCGCAACTAAAAAAAAAAAAAAGAAAAAAGAAAAAAGAAAAAAGAAAAAAAGAAAAAAGAAAAAACTTGTCGAACTTCAATAGGATTTTGGAACAATAGCCCCGCCTACTTTCAATAAAGAAATCAAACATTAGACCTGTTGTTGAATCCGATTTTCATGTACTGAACACCGATCAGGTGAACTGAGCGTTTGGCTTTCGGAATGCATTGCAGTCACGACTTTTAGTGAACCATTCAATACAAGGCTCATTAAGTGAGGCACGTCTGATTTGGGGGAAAAGTAGTTCGTTGCTCCCGTTACAATAGAAGACGGAAGAAATTTTATCGAAAATAGATCAACGCAAGAAAATGCATGAACTTTGCAAAAACGAGATAATGATTTTATGTCGGTTTTTCTTTCGTTCTTCCTCTCTTACTCTCTTATATATTTCATTTTTATTCCTTTTACATACATTCTTTCTTTCTCCATTTTCTTCTCAAATATTTAATAATTCTTTGTTTTTCATTGTTTCTTTTAATCTATTGCGGTATTCTCATATATATATATATATATATATATATATATATATATATATATATATATACAACTCAATTTCTTTATTTTTCTACCTCTCTCTGTCTCTCTGTCTGTCTGTCTCTCTCTCTCTCTATGTTTCTTTCTTTGCCTGAAGAGACCGCTGTGGTCGAAACCTGTGAAGTAAGTAAATGGCGTGTATTTTGTTCTGTGACATTGTTGGCCCGGCATATTCATTTCTTTTGTTTTAATTGTGCATTGAGCACTTTTTTATCAATCGTCAAACCAACATCTATTTTACTGATATATATATATATACGATTGATAAAAATGTTTAATGCACAATCAAAGTACCACTTTTAGTGATATATATATATTGTCATCTGCAGACAGATCTGTTTCGCTGTATCACAGCTCATCAGTACGGCGTCAGTCGGCGATTCTATCTCTGGGCTACGGGCGTTCGGTGGAAGAAGACAGACATTTTATCGCATATATTATCATGATACGCGCCCAATAGATAGAGTGCTCTAATTCATTTTACTGAATGAGATGTATATATATATATATATATATAGTCATCCGCAGACAGATGTGATTCCCTGTATCACAGCTCATCAGTAGGGTTAGATATCCGATAGTTTTTACCCAGGATTGAAATACACCCGAATTGACGTCAGTTGGCGATTCTACCTCTTAGCTATTGGTGCTCAGTAGAAGAAGGCATAATTTTAGCGTGTGATATATTATGTATACACATGCCAATAAAATTTGCTGCCTAAAAACACACACACACATATATATATATTGATATTGAAAATGATATTTAAATTGTATTTTGGCAGCATTTTTTCATTAATACAGATTTCGTTGAATAATATAGACAATTTTGTCTATTTATTTTTTGTAGGATCCGTTCGTATCGTCTGATAAGATTGTTGTCTTTCAATGATAGCATCATCAAGCTCATCAGACGATACGAACGGATCCAACAAAATAAATAGACAAAGCTTGTCTATATTATTCAACGAAACCTATATATATATATATATATATATGTGTGTGTGTGTGTGTGTGTGTGTGTGTGTTTATTTAGGCAGAAAATCAGATTATATAAATTAAATAGTGTAGTAATGTTCTAAAATGTTTGTAAAAAGAACAGGTTTTTCATGCTTTAAAGCCTGCATGACCATGACATTATGACAAATAAAAAATTCCATTCTGGATAACTTTCACGTTCTAATGAACGCTAGGAATTTGTTAACCGTTACATTTGAAGCAGAAAAAATGTTCAGTAATTTTTAGCAACACAGTTTTCCGGTAACATTAGTTACCATAACTCACAACCCTGGAGATGATCTAGAAAAGATGTTGAAAGTACTTGGGTACCTTGCAAAATGAATACAAATAACATCTGTCAACTTTACAGCTCATTTCTGACATGATTTGATTGAAATACGCGAAAGATTATCTGTGAGTATAACCGGATTTTATTAAAAATAATTTATTTAATCTGGCGTATATATATATATATATATATATATATATATATATATATATATATATATGTATAAACAGATTTTTGGAATATAGAACTTGAGTATTGCATTAAGTGTTATAGTTTTTATGTTAGACGGCATTAATGAGGATAAACTTAAAAAAAAAAGAAAACAACAAATTTCGCTCCCGTTTGTCATAGTTTTTAATTAAGAAAATTAATGGAAAATGTAAGAATTGTGAAAAATGAAATATTGTCTATGTTGGGAAGGGGAAATGAACTGCTAGAGACTGTTCCTAGCAAGACCCAGCACTCTCGCTGCTTACACAATGATGGTCTGCAAGGTCATTAGTAAACAGACTCCAGCACCTTCAAATGAAAAAGTGAATGTGAATTGGCTAATACGAAAAATAAATCCACATCAAAATCCATGACACGATTTCTATTCTTTAAAAGGTGTTCACAAATTGAGGAACAGTACCTATTGTAGACAAGTTCATTTTCTTGGCAGATATCGTTCCTAATTTTTAGTGAAACGTGCTGTTTGGTTCCCTTGTCAAGCCGTTGAGTGGTTCTGCTTATGTAACTGGCACGGCAGCTACAATTATAGTCATAAATTACAGAATTTATTTGATGAGGGGCATAACGTCCTTACGACTTAAAGCTAAAACCGTTTTGGCATCAAACGCATCGCATGAACCTATGTGTATTTTTTACACTTGCAAAACTCTATTTCTACTAGTAAATAAAATAAGTCTGATAGTACGAGAAAATTTGTTGATTTATAGTGTCTTTCTTATAACGAGTTGGCTTCGAAATTGTAATTATATAGTAACAGGAAGAGTCCATTCTTCGTAGAAGCGCACCATAACAATATATATAAGATTTTAGATTATTACAATCGGTAATACATATTTCACCGCGTTTGATGTTATTATCGCGGCTCCTCAGACCCAAATTGTACAACAGCTGGTCTACAAAATATCCCTCACCCCACAAAAAATTTCTTTTCTTTTATTTTATTTACATAGACGCTCACATGTCCATATTAGAATAGACATTTGTAACGGTTATCTACGAAAATTTCACGCTCATTCGAAAAGAACCCCAAAGTAAGAAAAATGCAAGGATAAAGAAAAGATAGACGATTGATTAACGTAAAGAAGAGAAAAAAAGAGAAAAAGAAAAAATGAAAAAAGAAAAAAAGAAAAAAAGAGAAAAAAGAAAAAGGGGAAACAAAAAAAATGAATGTAAAGCAAGAAGAGAAAAAGAAAGGACAAAGAGAGACAATAAAATGAAATACAGTATCACGCGAAATAAATGTTGACACTATTTATCATAATAGCGTCTCAAACCACGTAACTGTTCTCTTAGAAAAGCATGGAAAAATTCAACTATGGAATTTAATTTCAAATATACTGGGATATATTTACGGCACAAAAAATTGTACATCATAATTTTTATACAATTTGAAAAAATAACTACTCTTACTATTATTTTAAAAATTAATGCTAAGTTAAAAAATATTGTTGAAATAAATAAAAATATTAAAATTAACAAATATAAATATAGAAACAGGAAAAATTAGATAAACCTAACAGAAGTAGAAAATACACACAAAAAAGTATTCACGATAGAACGGATTTTAAAATGATTAAAATACGCTAGATTGAAACCGACGTATTCATATTCAGTCATATTCATTCTTAGAAACGCGACAAGGGATTTATCTTTGAATTAAAATATACCGACTATATGGAATATTTATGGTGAAAAATAAATCATAAATCATACATCCTAACACAAATTACATTATAACCACTAGTATTAATTTATTCTAACTATAGTTAACCCTCTAGGGCCATTCGTATCATATTTGATACAGTATTTCCCTATAAGGAAACATTTGGTATTTCTCTATAAAGAAACATTTGGTATTCATTGACTGAGCAGTCAGTACTTCTTTCATCTGAAATTTATAAAATATTTCTCTTAAAAAATTTTTCAGGAAAATATTTCTTTCAAGGCTTGTTTTCATACTGTATCAAATACGATACGAATGGCCCTAGAGGGTTAAAATAATAACTCCCAATAAGAAAATATAATTTGTTAAAATAGAATCTTAAAAAATATCTAAAATACTATCAATACTAATAATAATAATAATAATAATAATAATAACAAATAAAACAATAAAGAGATAACAAATATAATTATACATACATATATACACATACACACACGCACATATATATATATATATATATATATATATATATATATATATATTTGAAAAGTGAATGTGTTAAAAACGTTTTTACAAAAACTTGCTGTGATAATAATAGGGATTTAAAAACACATTTAATTTTTTTATATGTTTATATGTAATATTTAGAATACTTTTTACAGAAGATTATTGAAATGGTTTTACTTACATGTAGGTCTTTAGAAAAAAATTGTCTTACTTAACTCGTTTAACTTTTCATCAATTTTGTAAATGTTTAATATATTTCATCAAATAAAAGTTAAAGACACCCAGGTGGCGTAGAAAATACTCAATTTCAATACCCTGTTCTCTCACATACAATAACAAACGATCGTGCAGATATAACATAACTGTTGTTAAAAATATAATTAATATGCCATAATATATCTTCACTTCCAACCCATTATTCTACGAACAATAAAATATATTCAGAGAAAGGTCTATGTCGCAACAAACAATATATCCTCTATTGAAAAGTACGCAACTAGAGAATAGAATGCAATAAAAACAGAAACATTAAACCTATTCTAATGAAACCGACTTACAAGCATACAAAGCAACTCTTAAAATCATGCTGGTATAGATCTCTAGTTGAACAGGATCAATATATAAAATTTACAATTTCTTGAGTTATTAAAACTGTATAATCTCTCTCTTTATCAACAGGCAAAAAATAAATTATTGGACCGCATCACTGGCATCTAGGAATTCTAATGCATACAGCAATACTTTATTCGTTCTTAGTGAACTCTTAAAAATAGGACACATTATCACGACTCTATTTCGTAGGTTAACCTTTTATAAGGCATCCACAGTTCAGTCAGAGCCTTTATGATTAATCATATATCCCAATAAAATTTAAACCAATATAAGATAAATACTCGGCATCAAAACACAGTCATAAATATATGTTGTATATCGACAAACAACAAACACGCATATATATAAAAATATGAAGTTATATTTTTATTAATGACGATGGACCGTGTAGAATAGGGAACAGAGAATTGAGAGAGCGCGCTTCAAATGGGTTGACGGGAGTATAGTCTTATCTGTTGTGTCTCTCTTCACCGGCCGATCTCTGTCGCTCCTCTACTACTACTGGCGAATCCATGCGCCGAGGTCTTTTTATAATCTTCCAGAACCGGGACTTTTTCTTCCGGTTTTGCCTCGCCCACGCACGTCACGTAATTCTCAGAGACACCTGTTCTGTTTGCCTCTGTAGTTATTTCCGCTGCTGCCGGAAATAAGGTCAAAACGACATCCGTTCCTTTCAACGACCGGAAACACCCTCGCTTGCATCAGCCTTCCTCGGGTGGGGCCAGATTGTTATATTACATATATAGTTAAAAAAAATAATTCTAACAAATTTATTAAAATAGAAAATCTCCTTATAAATTTTCAATTTATTTCGAAGTATACACATTATCTGCGACAAGGAACCGAGGCAAAAATGATGTGTTTAATGTTAACGCTTAAAAAAGTATAAAAAAAACTTTTCTTTTAAACATCTTAGAAAAATTATATTAATGTTGTGCCGTGCCTCGTACCATGTGACATCAGGTCGGCCGGATGTATAAAAGACAATGTGCGCTTAGCAAGGAGGTGTTGTCATTATCACGGACTTCCGGTAGTAACACCTACTACTGCAAATATTGTATAAACATCTTGGTCAAACCACTCTGTTAATAAAGTAGTTTATCTACATTTCTCGGTGTATCTCTTCATTCCATGATACAACATTTAACTTTCTTCAGCATTGCTGATGCAAACTCCCCATCCATAGCAAAGCATCGTGGTTCGTTGGTCCCACTTGTGTATGATTGTATTGAACGAATGAATAGTCATGCTGACAGAAAGTTGATTCATTATGCTATGCTAGGCAATTTTAATTTCTGGAATATACCTTGAACAATTGTATGAGTTTGAGTTTTGTTTAACGGCATACCAACCTCTGTGGGTTATTTTATGCCAAAACGGTTATTCTTTTTTAATGTTCGGTTGTATTTAGAATCTTGATTTAGTCAGATTTCAATGAATTTTGGGTTTTTTTAATCTTTTTATTTAGAAAACTGAAAATGTCTTTTAGTTTTGTATTCAAAAATATTTTGCTGGGAATATTTTTTCCTTAAAAAATGTGTGATGGCAATAATTTTTTCTTCAAAAATGTATTGTTGGCAATAGTTTTCTTTCAAAAATCTATACTTTTCTATATAAGTCTATTTTTATGTTTATATTTCTATAAAAGTGTATTTTCATACTTTCATAGTGTTTTGAGCCCAGTTTGGTGGGGGGTAATTATTTGCCCATAGCTGGGACCCTAACAGGTGCTACAACTCCGGGTCATGGTGAACCTAGGAACAACAGTAATTAAGAGGTGGATGCATGCTTCTCACAACCTCCCAATCAGAGGCCTTACTGTTAACCGTCATGCCCAGAACCTGGACAATTGTAAATTTACCAGTCGTCTTTGAACCGAATATTGCTACTACATCTGGTGTAATGCTTTTACTATATAAGTTTAGATTCTTCGCAAAAATAAAAAAATATCTCTAATGTTATCGCTACTTGCCCCTCCCCTCGGCTTCAGTCACTTTCTCACTTCTGTAAAACAGCTACCAACAGCGTATTACATTCTCGGTAATTGTTCTGAGGATTTTTTGGTATTTCCATTTCATGAATTGAAGCAGAGTACTAAATTGGCAACTAGGTCTCATCATTTAACTTGTGATATAGCAAGATTTAACTGTAATTCCAATTTTAATAAATTTTTTCCCGCACTTCACGATTTCATAAATCTCTTTCGGTTTCTTGCTTTCTATTTAAGTAATATATTCAAAAGTCTATATGTTACGTCAATCGACACCTTCTGCCATTGAGAACTCGGTTCTTCTATTGTTCAATCTCTGTTTCCTACAATCTCTGTAATTCGTCGAGTCTTCGTGGCTTTATCGTCTTGATTTGGGGGAAGTGACAAAAAAGATGATAAATGTAAGGACTTGGATGCCCCTGTTGTCACCATAAAGTATATAGCCACGTGTGTTTATTACAAAGTAGTTACCTCCAATTTCTCGTGATAATTCTGGATACCTAAGTCTTAAAATGATTTTCAATATCTTTTTTTAGCCTTTCCTTTTAATTTTAATTGAAATCTGAAGAATTAAATTCATTATTTCTATTAAGCAAAATACTCTGCAGTGTATTTTTCAAACAAAAATTAATTGATTGTAAACAGTTTCTTTTTATTTTTTATAAAATAGATGATTTGCACCCTTTTTAACCTTTTTTCATTAAATATATTTTTTTTTTACTTAAAAGTCTTCAAAATAAATATACCTTTCTGAATCATTATTTGAGTAGTATTAGCTA
The DNA here is from genome assembly GCA_037127315.1 of Ascarosepion bandense. NCBI lineage: Eukaryota > Metazoa > Mollusca > Cephalopoda > Sepiida > Sepiidae > Ascarosepion > Ascarosepion bandense. Next base: position 3,754,687 of record JBBBDQ010000815.1, on the reverse strand, counting down.
ATTGAAACCAGGATTATTTCCTTTTTATTTAAAAAACAGTAAAAACAAAGTTTAAAACGTAGAGTAGTAGTGATTTAAATATCTTTCAACAGCCGACAAGCACTTGTCAAGCACTGATAAGCTATTTGCATATTTATTACTGTCCACGGAAACTTTATCTATGAAAACATGAGTTAAAAACTGACGGATAGAAATTCTAAATTATTGTAATATAGAAAAGAAAAAATGAAAACAATTCTTGTATTTATTTTTTTCATCGCAATTTTTTCTGAACAAAATAATATCCTTAATATCTTCTTATATGTACCATGTCCTTTCAGAACGTAGACAATGGTGATCTTCCACATCTTTCTATCTCTTGAAGCTTTTAAAACTTTTTCTCTTGCTACTCCTCCAAAACCTTGCTCTGCCTTTCATTTCTTCAAGCTTATCAAAAATGCCATGCGTAGTTTTTCCACTGCTTTCTTTCCCGCTAATTGCCTTGTAAGTATCTGATTCGTCAAGCCCTCTTTCGTCATTACATCCCAGGAACTTCAGCTGATTTATCCTAACGTTTAGTACATTTCCTTTTCATTTCCATCCTCTCCAAAACCACGTCTTTTCTAATATGTTCAGTGCATTGTATTGTGGGCATCTTTCTGTAAAACCAGATTAAAAAATTTCCTTAACCTTTGAAGAGATTGCCCAGAGTTCTATGCCATACTGAAGAACAGACATCATATAACACTCCAGTACCCTCTTCTTTGTTTCCAACGAAATTTTCTTGTCTTTCAATACTTAAATCAGCTTTGAAATTTATCCTCACTGATGCGAATACGATTTCGGATCTCTGTGTCGCACTTTCCGTCCTCTATTAGAAAAGTTCTCTATTGTTTATATTCCAGCCAGTCATTTAGTTAAGTGCGATACATGACCAACGCTTGGACGATCTTGTCTCGAAAATGTGAATTAATTCTCATTTATGCCAGACTTTGTCATCGGAGGCCACAATCTGAACAACCTAAGATACGCAGACGACACAGTGTTGATTGCAGACAAGGAAAGGAAACTGCAGAACCTCATGCAGAAGATAGCTGAAGAGAGTGACATGAAGGGATTACAAATAAACTGCAAGAAAACCGAATGCATGGTCATCAGCAAAAAAAGCTGCCCAAAGTGCCAAATACAGTTGGGGGATGTTAAAATCAAGCAGGTAAAAACATTTAAATATCTGGAAAATGTTCTAACTGAAGATGGAAAGTGCGACACGGAGATCCGAAGGCGAGGTGGAATGGCGAAAGAGGAGTAAAGTATTAAGGCACAGGAAGCTTTCACTAGAAACAAAGAAGAGAGCACTGGATTTCTATGTAATGTCAGTTGTTCAGTATGGCAGGGAATGTTGGACAATATCAATTAAGGTAAAGGGAAATCTTGAAGCAGCGGAAATGTGGTTCTACAGAAGGATGCTGCGGATATCAAGGACCGAGCATGTGAGCAATGTAGAAGTGGTGGAAAGAATGGAAACGAAAAGAAAATTCATATTGGGCATCAGGAAGCGACAACTGAAGTTCGTAGGACAGGCAATGAAGAATGAGGGCTTGGAGAACCTGATACTAACAGGCCAGATAGAGAGAAAAATAGACAGAGGAAAGCAGCAGATAACATATTTGAAGGACCTGAGCAGCTGGATTAAAGAACGGGGTATGAGAGACGTTAAAGGAAAAAGCGTGCTAAGAGCCACCAGGAATAGGGCGACGTGGAAGGCCATGATCGCCTAAAGTCCTGAAAGGACAAGGCATATAGAAGAAGAAGAAGATAATCATAGTAGACGCAGACAAAGCCACCAGCAATGTACATTAAATATGAATGAAGTGTTGTAAATAATTGTCTTTTCTAACACGTTCGAAATTTTGGATTAAACAATATTTAAAAATAATGAAAACATACTTTCGTCTTACCTCTTAATAATAACATAAACAGTACGACGCTAAAACTTTTATAAACTTCCCGGCATTTTTAATCGTGTTATTCTGATTTTAGTGAAAACGAGTGGTTCAATATTAAAAAGTATTTGTATATGAAAAAATAAAATATTCACAGAAACATACATCCAAATGATAACCAGAAGCATGGGTAAAAAGTTCGTTTACTAATAATTGGACAATACGATCACTGGCAGTAAATATATTCTGTCTCATATTTAAGAAGTATTTCGAATAGATCTTCGCAAAAAACAAAAAAAAAACATACGTAAAACACCTCCGATTTTAAGAGGAAATTTTATTAAAAAAATATACATTTTTTGATATATTTATTGAAACCTAATTGAAGGTGGATTTGTAAAGGATAATATATGATTTTCTGCCAACAAATACAATATCTTAAAATCAGGCAAGTATAAAGAATGAAAAAATATGTTGCATCTTCGGAAATTAAAACAAATTTACCCCAAAAGTAATTAAATAAAAGATTTGTATTAATTAGTACTGTTACATATAAAACAAAACAAACTGAGAAAAATCAATAAATCACAATAATTGCGTTTGAATTCTTATGGATAGTTATTATACATGCAAGACAAAACAATCAGCAAATATAATAAATGTGAATTAATTCTGATAGATAATTTTTGTACAAACAAGACAAAGCAATTAGCAAATACAAGAAGTGTGAATTAATTCTCATAGATAATTACAGTAGATGCCAACAAAGCAATCAGCAAAGTGCTATAGAAGTGAATTAATTCTCATAGATAATTACAGTACATGCAGACAAAGCAATCAGCAAATTACTATAAAAGTGAATTAATTCTCATAGATAATTAAACTATGTGCAGACAAACAATCAGCAAAGTACAATAAATGTGTATTAAGTTTTATAGATAATTACAGTACATGCAGACAAAGAAATCAGTAAAATCAAATAAAAGTGAATTAATTCTCATAGATAATTACAGTACATGCAGACAAAGAAATCAGTAAAATAAAATAAAAGTGAATTAATTCTCATAGATAATTACAGTACATGCAGACAAAGCAATCAGTAAAATAAAATAAAAGTGAATTAATTCTCATAGATAATTACAGTACATGCAGACAAAGCAATCAGTAAAATAAAATGAAAGTGAATTAATCCTCATAGATAATTACAGTACATGCAGACAAAGCAATCAGTAAAATAAAATGAAAGTGAATTAATCCTCATAGATAATTACAGTACATGCAGACAAAGCAATCAGTAAAATAAAATAAAAGTGAATTAATTCTCATAGATAATTACAGTACATACAGACAAAGAAATCAGTAAAATAAAATGAAAGTGAATTAATTCTCATAGATAATTACAGTACATGCAGACAAAGAAATCAGTAAAATAAAATGAAAGTGAATTAATCCTCATAGATAATTACAGTACATGCAGACAAAGCAATCAGTAAAATAAAATAAAAGTGAATTAATTCTCATAGATAATTACAGTACATGCAGACAAAGCAATCAGTAAAATAAAATGAAAGTGAATTAATTCTCATAGATAATTACAGTACATGCAGACAAAGCAATCAGTAAAATAAAATAAAAGTGAATTAATTCTCATAGATAATTACAGTACATGCAGACAAAGCAATCAGTAAAATAAAATGAAAGTGAATTAATTCTCATAGATAATTACAGTACATGCAGACAAAGCAATCAGTAAAATAAAATAAAAGTGAATTAATTCTCATAGATAATTACAGTACATGCAGACAAAGCAATCAGTAAAATAAAATGAAAGTGAATTAATTCTCATAGATAATTACAGTACATGCAGACAAAGCAATCAGTAAAATATAATAAAAGTGAATTAATTCTCATAGATAATTACAGTACATACAGACAAAGAAATCAGTAAAATAAAATGAAAGTGAATTAATTCTCATAGATAATTACAGTACATGCAGACAAAGAAATCAGTAAAATAAAATGAAAGTGAATTAATCCTCATAGATAATTACAGTACATGCAGACAAAGCAATCAGTAAAATAAAATAAAAGTGAATTAATTCTCATAGATAATTACAGTACATGCAGACAAAGCAATCAGTAAAATAAAATGAAAGTGAATTAATTCTCATAGATAATTACAGTACATACAGACAAAGCAATCAGTAAAGTATAATAAATGTGAATTAATTCTCATAGATAATTACAGTACATGCAGACAAAGAAATCAGTAAAATAAAATAAAAGTGAATTAATTCTCATAGATAATTACAGTACATGCAGACAAAGAAATCAGTAAAATAAAATGAAAGTGAATTAATCCTCATAGATAATTACAGTACATGCAGACAAAGCAATCAGTAAAATAAAATAAAAGTGAATTAATTCTCATAGATAATTACAGTACATACAGACAAAGCAATCAGTAAAGTATAATAAATGTGAATTAATTCTCATAGATAATTACAGTACATGCAGACAAAGCAATCAGTAAAATCAAATAAAAGTGAATTAATTCTCATAGATAATTACAGTACATGCAGACAAAGAAATCAGTAAAATCAAATAAAAGTGAATTAATTCTCATGGATAATTACAGTACATGCAGACAAAGAAATCAGTAAAATAAAATAAAAGTGAATTAATTGTCATAGATAATTACAGTACATGCAGACAAAGAAATCAGTAAAATCAAATAAAAGTGAATTAATTCTCATAGATAATTACAGTACATGCAGACAAAGAAATCAGTAAAATAAAATAAAAGTGAATTAATTCTCATAGATAATTACAGTACATACAGACAAAGAAATCAGTAAAATAAAATGAAAGTGAATTAATTCTCACAGATAATTACAGTACATGCAGACAAAGAAATCAGTAAAATAAAATAAAAGTGAATTAATTCTCATAGATAATTACAGTACATGCAGACAAAGCAATCAGTAAAATAAAATAAAAGTGAATTTATTCTCATAGATAATTACAGTACATGCAGACAAAGCAATCAGTAAAATAAAATGAAAGTGAATTAATTCTCATAGATAATTACAGTACCTGCAGACTAAGCAATCAGTAAAATAAAATGAAAGTGAATTAATCCTCATAGATAATTACAGTACATGCAGACAAAGCAATCAGTAAAATAAAATGAAAGTGAATTAATCCTCATAGATAATTACAGTACATACAGACAAAGCAATCAGTAAAGTATAATAAATGTGAATTAATTCTCATAGATAATTACAGTACATGCAGACAAAGCAATCAGTAAAATAAAATAAAAGTGAATTAATTCTCATAGATAATTACAGTACATGCAGACAAAGCAATCAGTAAAATAAAATGAAAGTGAATTAATTCTCATAGATAATTACAGTACATGCAGACAAAGAAATCAGTAAAATCAAATAAAAGTGAATTAATTCTCATAGATAATTACAGTACATACAGACAAAGAAATCAGTAAAATAAAATGAAAGTGAATTAATCCTCATAGATAATTACAGTACATGCAGACAAAGCAATCAGTAAAATAAAATGAAAGTGAATTAATTCTCATAGATAATTACAGTACATGCAGACAAAGAAATCAGTAAAATCAAATAAAAGTGAATTAATTCTCATAGATAATTACAGTACATACAGACAAAGCAATCAGTAAAGTATAATAAATGTGAATTAATTCTCATAGATAATTACAGTACATGCAGACAAAGCAATCAGTAAAATAAAATAAAAGTGAATTAATTCTCATAGATAATTACAGTACATGCAGACAAAGCAATCAGTAAAATAAAATGAAAGTGAATTAATTCTCATAGATAATTACAGTACATGCAGACAAAGCAATCAGTAAAATAAAATAAAAGTGAATTAATTCTCATAGATAATTACAGTACATGCAGACAAAGCAATCAGTAAAATAAAATAAAAGTGAATTAATTCTCATAGATAATTACAGTACATGCAGACAAAGCAATCAGTAAAATAAAATAAAAGTGAATTAATTCTCATAGATAATTACAGTACATGCAGACAAAGCAATCAGTAAAATAAAATAAAAGTGAATTAATTCTCATAGATAATTACAGTACATGCAGACAAAGCAATCAGTAAAATAAAATGAAAGTGAATTAATTCTCATAGATAATTACAGTACATACAGACAAAGCAATCAGTAAAGTATAATAAATGTGAATTAATTCTCATATATAATGTAGCTGTATACTCCGGCAGCACCCAAGGTATTTTTTGGTAATGTTGAAATAGAAACATTAAGTACTTATTTAAACACCTCTAGTATGAGGTTGCTGTGACTCATAAATTTAAAAAATGCTAATATTTAGTTTTGCTGTATTTGCAAAACGGTATTCATGCTTAGTAAATTTCTACAATAAGCAGTAATGATGCTTGTACAGTTGGAAAAAATGGGGGCCTGTAATGTGATGCGATGACATTGTGACGCAACAGACGTGAATGCATTGTTCCTGCAAAGTCGGAGGGATTGGTACCTTGTAGAAAACGTGAAATTATTAAGCTATATGATAAACGAGAAATTACAAAGAAAAACCGATTTTTGTTAGAATATAACTAAGTGTTTCTGAAAAAAAAAAAAGATTGCAAAAGGAAAGATTTTCCATTCTTTGTACCCGTACCCTCTGCGTCAATTGAATTTTTTAATTCGCAAATCAAGGCATCAGACGTTGATCTACTACTGACTCGATTTTGGTTGAGTTTCCGTGAAACATCTTGGCAAAATGCTTAAAATTGCGCAAAAGACCAATTTAAAATTGCGCAAAAGACTATCCGAAATTATGTTTGTTGTTGATTTTTGACGAAGCCTCTACATTGATTCAAAAAATGTTGTATACATCAAAGGTTTGGACATTGATCTACAAGTTACCCAATTTTGGTTGAATTCGCGTAAGACGACTCGAAGGACAAGAGTTCAAAAATTCTAAGCGATTCGGGGATTTCTACTGTACCCTGTAAATCGATTCAAAAAATTTTGCGTACATGAATGTTTCATGTCATCATCGAGAAGTAACCCATTTGTTGAAATCGAACAAAAGTTTTCGGAAGAGTACGGTTCTTTAGAATGGAAACACAAGCACACAAACAGAAAGTTAGACATGCCCATTTATATATATATATATATATATACACTAGCACTATAGCCCGGCTTTGCTCAGGTGTAATGAAAACTTTAAGACTAATCCATGGTCCTGGAGCTCAGACTCTTTTTGACGTTGGCCCGAAAGACTAAAATGCTTCCAGTTAAAACGAAACCGTAGACTGAAAGAAAAATGAATGGATGAAAGTCAAATTTTGATTTCCTGGTATCGATTTATATATATATTATCGATTTTCTCCACTATTATAAGAACTACAACCTTAAGACTTGTGGATATCGTTTCTTATGTCTTTGTCTATGAGTGTATCAAATATGATTAAAATCGGACCACTCCTTCTATAACCCGATTTTTTCGATTATCGATTTTCAATATTTATTGGGGGCACCTCGACACAAAACCTAGCTAAGAACACTCGCAGACGCTTATAGTACAGCTGTCTAAATTTTCAAGAAAATCGGTTCCGACGTTTGGGACTCTATAGGTAACGGATACACACGCACACATAGACACACACACAGTGATAAAGTTTCATTTATAAATAAGTTTTTATATATATATATATATATATATATATATATATATATATATATATATATATTACACTACATGCACACAAAGCAAAATAGTTCAATGCGTTTTAACATTAATATACAACAAGTAACGGAGAAAAGCTAAAGATATTTTAACAGAAATTGGTATTTCAGCCAACAGTACAATATACCATTCATATTGTATTATTGGTAACACAATCTAGTCTATTAATTCAGCTTGTTTTATTATTTTATAAATAGTATCAATTTTTAAATCTAGTCTCCCGGTGCAACACTCTTTCAAATCCCATCCTCAATAGAATTTTATTTGCCGTAGGGCAGTTTTTATTATGTATAAAATATAAAACACTTGTCTTATACTAAAGGAAATACAGTAACTAAAGAAAAATTCTTACATCCTTTCTATAATGTGAAATATATTAAACGGAAAAATGCTGCCTTTTGCTACTTATTTGTATATAGATAAAGATAGAGAAAAAAATTAATTCAATTCTTTTTTTTATATATAAATTGGTGTGGCAATTTTACACACACACGATGTGGACATTGGCTCAGAGCTTATTTTCGAGAACAACAAAACCTGTTCGTTTTGACAAGTAAATAAGACTGCGTTAGAATTAAGAAATGTCAGAAGAAATATTTCAAAGTAGCTTCAATACAGGAGAAAAATGAAAACTTAGGTGTAGATTTAAAAGAACGGAATGATAGACGCTTAAAAATCACTGTGTAAAAAAACAAACATACGATTCTGGAGAGGTAACGGGCAAAAGGCGATTATGTACGTGCGACAAGTAAGTTTTTGTGTGATTTTTGTTTCGTATGGTTAAGCATATAGTTGTTATATTCAAAACTAAAGCTTTATGTGTGAAATCGTCTAATTTTGACATCTAGGTATTTTATCCAGTATAGCCATTTTTTAGGCATTTTTGTTCGTTGTCAAATCATAAACTAATTTCATATTTTCTGTTGCTTTAGTTTGTTTTTCTCTTTTACAAATAAGAAAATTAGTTAAATGTAGAGATACACAGGGTATAATATGAGAGTTTATATTAAGAATTAACGACCAACGTAGCACTCACTACACACACACACACACACACACACACACACATACGTATACATATAAACACAATAGATTCATTTGTAATTTGATTCATCATGCATTACATTCATATTAATTAAGCCAATCTTTCTCTATAAATTTACTTGTGTTTCATCGCGATTTAGAAACATGCACACCAAAAATGTTATCTGTATTTTAACCCTCTAGGGCCATTCGTATCATATTTGATACAGTATGAAAACAAGCCTTGAAAGAAATATTTTACTGAAAATTTTTTAAGAGAAATATTTTATAAATTTCAAATGAAAGCAGTACTGACTGCTCAGTCAATGAATACCAAATGTTTCCTTATAGGGAAATACCAAATGTTTCCTTATAGGGAAATACTGTATCAAATATGATACGAATGGCCCTAGAGGGTTAAGTAGTAATTAGTGGGGTATCTGTTTATTACTTCATAACAATATAGAACTGATCCCCCACTTTATGACAAGTAGAAGCCTTAATCATATTATATTATTAACCCTCTAGGGCCATTCGTATCATATTTGATACAGTATGAAAACAAGCCTTGAAAGAAATATTTTACTGAAAAATTTTTTAAGAGAAATATTTTATAAATTTCAAATGAAAGCAGTACTGACTGCTCAGTCAATGAATACCAAATGTTTCCTTATAGGGAAATACCAAATGTTTCCTTATAGGGAAATACTGTATCAAATATGATACGAATGGCCCTAGAGGGTTAAGTAGTAATTAGTGGGGTATCTGTTTATTACTTCATAACAATATAGAACTGATCCCCCACTTTATGACAAGTAGAAGCCTTAATCATATTATATTATTAACCCTCTAGGGCCATTCGTATCATATTTGATACAGTATGAAAACAAGCCTTGAAAGAAATATTTTACTGAAAAATTTTTTAAGAGAAATATTTTATACATTTCAAATGAAAGCAATACTGACTGCTCAGTCAATGAATACCAAATGTTTCCTTATAGGGAAATACCAAATGTTTCCATATAGGGAAATATTGTATCAAATATGATACGAATGACCCTAGAGGGTTAAGGTGGATGAGCTTAACGACTTATCTTATCAAGATATCACCTTGATAAATCAAACGTAATAGATATTGGAACTAGGATTTCATGATCAAGAAGGATAGTATGCGGAAAGATTTTATACTTTTACATCCAGTTCTGGAACACAGTTGTAACTTTCAAACTAATCAAACTTACTGCAAATGACGGAACGAAAAACAGTTATCACAAGCAGTGACTACTGAGATCCGAAAGAATGTAGTTTTGTTATGACTTCTGCTGTCTTTAACATCATGACAAATGCGCTTTACATTCGTCACATCCTATGCAGATTTTTTTCTTTTTTATGGAATATCTCATCATCCAAGAATGACCAAACCAATCGAGATTTTACTGTCTATAACTTAACGCTTTTCGTGAACAGAAACTTCCATTTAGATTGGTTGATTTGTTTCTTTAATAGAATATCAGCTCCTTATAGGACATTTGAGGTCTCAACTTCAATTCCTTGAGAGTTTTGAAGTAATTTTATAATTTGATCATACATAGGTATTGTTTGTCAACTAGTCAGTCAGTAAGGGATAAACACGCTTGGGTGCCTATGTCTCGAAAGAGACATGACTGTCTCTAGGAAGAAGATTTTCCCGAAGTAGGTTGTCATTTCTTTCTGCGGTAGAGTGATTGCATCCAAGTATACAGAACCTAATATGCTATGAACCCACAGCTAGAGGGAGAAAAGATGGCTTAATATCTTTCCCAAGGATATTTGCGCGTGAGTGAATGTAACAAATTTCATTGGAATTCGAACTCGGCTCCCTCCCCGACTTGGTCATTTTGCTTAAATATTTTTTGTTGATCAGTTTACTATAAATAGGTATTGTTGTATTTTGTTTGGATGTTCACTATTTGCCCATAACTGGTACCCTAACAGGTACTACTATCCCGGATCAGGGTGAGTCTGAGTACAATTAAAATATGTAGTTGCACGCTCATTCAAAACTTCTATCTTCTGAGCAGGGGTTTTGCTACTGGTTGTAAATCATCATCATAGTCAGGACTACTCCATTTGGAAGCAACGTTTATAACTAAGAAGAAATCAAAGGTAGGCGATAATGAACCTGTAAAATGTAATTTGTTGAAGAATCTGTAAAATCGAATGGACACGTGTAATTCTGCGAGGTCTCCAGTGAAATACTTGGATAAGAAATCTGGCGCTAATGGCAGAAGTAATCTTTCTTTACGTTACAATTAAACAACTGAATGGTTTCCCGAAAGAAAGTCTAGTATCCCATCGCTTCAGAAATCTGCGTTGCTTGTCACTGCAGATATTCTGTAAATTGCGCTATCTGCATGTTAACGTAGAGTATAACTTGATGAAGAACATCCATGTTTAAGATCACATAAATATATTCAATGATGTAAGGACATGTCTCATATGATGCTAAGTTATTGCTTGGGAAACATAGCAGCTGGTCACGGCAGTGAATGCTAGACAATCTTTTTACAGATAAAGAAAAGACTTAAAACACCAGAAATGTTGTTATACAGAAGGATGCTGAGAATACCATAGATTGAACATCTAAACATGGACAAAGTTTTAGTGAAAATTGAATAAAAAAGGACACTGTACTAAGCATCAGGCAGATACAGGTGAAATTTCAAGTCATCTAATGAGAAAAGTGGGCTGGGAAAACATAATACTCACAAAAGAAATTTAGGTCAAGATAAGCAGAGGAAAAAAACGTATAACCTATTTAGTTAGAACGAGTAAGCAGATGGTGGAACAAGTTTTCTGGGAGATTAAAAAAAGAGAACCATTATTAAAAGCTAGAAAGGACAGTGAATAGTGGAAAGCTACAATCGCTTACATCCTTAAGTGAGAATAAGAAGATAAAGAGATTATTTCAATAAAGTAGACGGAATGGCAAAAGCAATGACTTCTTAAAAGAAAAAAATTGCCATATAAAAAACTATAGAAAAATAGAATATAAAGTTTTTGACAGCCGTTGTACAGCGACCGTTTGTAACACGAAAAATTGTAAATAAAAGGTCTGATCAAAAACTGTCAGTGGGTTGCTATGGTAACGAAGCTAAAGTTCATAGAATAACGAAAAGATTGTCCTTGAACTCTGTCTAGCATGCACACTGATTTATAACGCTCTCAATCACTTCCGTTGTTTATAGAAGCGTTCGAAAGAAAAATCAATAGAACACGGTTCTCTCACCAAAATACAGAGGTCCCATCAGTGACTGGGTTCTGCTGTTGTTTTTGGTTAAGCAAAAATTATTCCCTAGATTCAATTGCCACCATTTTTCTCAGATCTCGCCCTTTGAGATTTTTTTTCTCTTTCAAGAAATCAAATGCCATTTGAAAGAAAAATTACTTCAATATGAAATCGAAGAGAACGCGACGAGGAAGCTGATAGCTCTTTCGAAAACAGAGTTCCAGGAATTATCTCAACAATGGAAACAACGCTGGATAATGTGTGAGACTTCAGAAGAACACGGACTGTTTTGAAGGAGATATATATTTTTTTTAGCTTTTTCTAGCATCAGTTTTGAAGCTTTTTTATCACACAGTTCATTTTTAATTATATTATTTGTCTTATTATATGGCGAACATTTGCAACAGTCTCGGATGGACAAAATAAATTATAAGTTATCAGCAAACTACAATAAATGTGAAGTAACTATTGCAAATGATTACGGTACATGCTGATAAAGCAATAATTAAACTACAATAATTTTGATTGAGTTCTCATAGATAATTAGTCTACATATAAGACTGTGATATATAGGAAATTAAAAATTAAAAGCAACTTTCTTCACTTTTACAAAACTTCAAAATGACTTGTGAAATCCTGGTTTTGCCAAAAAGAAAAAGGATTGATCACGTTCTTAAAGAAAAATGTTGAGACCGGATTTCGCGAGTATATGTTAAATTAATTTTCTAACCAATGAGAGTGATTTGCAAGATTGAAAAACTTAGCGATCCAGTGCGAAAAAACAAAATGGATGTGAAAAGCGAAAAAAAAAGCTAGCCAGACAGTCTTTCTAAGTCTTCTTTCTAAGCATAAGATGCATCATCCAAAGGCTGATGTAGACCGTCTATACATACCCCGTAAAGAAGGCGGAAGAGGTCTTATTCAGCTGGAATTGTCATACAAGACAACAACTATTGGCTTACTAACATACATAGAAACAACAAAGGATTGGATGATACAATTAGTAAGGCAACATGAAGAAAGAAAGAAAAAATATTCAATAATAAAAGAAGGCAGTAAATTCAAACAAAATTTACAGTTAGTAGATTATGTAGAAAAGCAGAACGGAAGCCAAGAGCCGGCTATTGCGGCAAAGAATATGAAAATGAAAGCCAAAGATAAAGCTCATGAACAGATGAAACAGCGCTGGCAAGACAAACCTCTGCATGGCCAATATCCAGTACGTGCCAATAAATCCAATGTTGACAAAGTTAATACTCATCGATGGTTACGTGCATCTGGATTAAAGTCTGAAACTGAAGGCTTTATTCTTGCAGCACAAGACCAAAGTCTTTTCACGAGAAACTTTCAGGCAAATATTATGCATAATAATATGGATCCAAAATGCAGGTTTTGTGATAAACACCAAGAAACAATAGACCACCTAATCTCAGGCTGTTCTGTGCTTGCCCCAAATGAATATAAAAATCGCCACGATAGAGTTGGGCAATATTTACATTGGGCAATATGCAAACATTATGGAAAAGCTGTAGGCAAACACTGGTATGAACATCACCCAGCACCGGCTACAGAAATAGAAGATGTAACCATTCTATGGGATTACACCATCTACACAGACAGAAAAATTGAAGCAAACAGGCCAGACATTATTGTTAAAAACCAGAAGGAGAAAACTTGTCTATTAATTGATATGGCTTGTCCAGCGGATTGTAACATAGCAATCAAGGAATTTGAAAAACTGTCAAAATATAAAGACCTGGAAATTGAAATAGAAAAAATGTGGAAATTGAAAACAAGAGTTGTGCCAGTGATAGTAGGTGCACTTGGAATGATAAAAAATGGAACAAAACAACACATTGAAAGAATCCCTGGAAACCCCAGCTTAAGAGATATACAAAAAATTGTCTTATTAAGTACAGCCCACACACTAAGGAAAACTTTATCTATGTAATGCTGGAGATGATAAGGAAGATAGAAAAACATGAAATGGAGTCATAACAACACGCCACTACCTGCCTTAGGTCTCCCCGCAGACTTGGTTGGTAGTGAGACCAAAGCAGAAATCGAAATATGATGAAAAATCACATAATAATAATAACTAGCAGTATAGTCCGGCGTTGCTCGTGTGAAATGAAAGCTTTAAAACTAATCCATGGTCCTGGAGCTCAGACACTTTGGACGTTCGCACGAAAGACTAAAAAGCATTAGTTGTTTCCAGTTAAAGCAAAACCGTAGACTGCAAGAAAAATGAATGGATGTAAGTGAAATTTTGATTTGCTGGTATCGATTTATATAAACAATCATTATCGATTTTCTGCACTATTGTAAGAACTGCAACCTTGAAACTCTTGAATATCGTTTCTTATGTCTTTGTCTATGAGTGTATCAAATTTGATTAAAATCGGACCACTCCTTCTATAACCCATTTTTTTCGATTATCGATTTTCGATATTTATCAGGGTACCTCGACACAAAACCTTGCTAAGAACACTCGCAGACGTTTATAGTACAACTGTGTAATTTTTAAAGAAAATCGGTTCGGCCGTTTCGGAGTCTATAGGTAAAGGACACAGACACATACACAGTTCCATTTATAAATATGTTTAGATAAATATTACTGTCCTTCATTACTGTAATATCAAGATCAAAGAAATAGAATATATTTACGCTGATACTTGACACGTGTATTCACGAAAAATTAAATAGTGAAAAGCTGTAAATTCTATGGAACATATCAAAGAATATGTAAAAAGAAATGAATATGAAAATCTGTATGAACAACACAAATTTTTAATCCTTAAACCTGTACTTAATCATCTTCAAATACTACATAAAAGCAAGGAGCATTTGAAAACCTCACATTAAAGAGGCATTCAGTCAGTTAAGTGTCATACGTGATACAAGCTTTCGGCGATCATGTCTCGAAATGGACATGACTGACTGGGCAAAATTATCCCGCAGTAGGTTGTCATTGATTTCTGCTGTAGAGTGGTTGCCAATCAAGGCTATAGAACCCAGTCTGTTCTATTATTTTACCCATAACTGGAGGGAAGTGACGAATTAATACGCTTCCCAAGGGTTTTTGTGCGTAAGTAAATGCAAGAAATTCAACTGGAATTCGAACTTGGCTCCCCGATTTGTTGTTCCCCGTAGATATCCACTGCACCAGAACGTGACACTTAATATCTTGTTTGATGATAGAGTATTGTCTTGAATGTTTTTATAATATTTATAATTATGATACTTTCTTCATGAAGTGTGTCGGATCATTTATTTGACCTACATGTACTTGAACTTTTCGTTATGACAAACTTGGTCTAATTTTAAATATTTACTATTTATTAACGGATAATGACAAATTGTATATGTATTGTACAGGATATTATCGCTATATTTCGAGCGAGATCAATAAGGTATGACTCTCATGAAACGTGTTTAACTTAAGGGAAATAACTCAAAGATTTTTCTAAGTGGCATATTATTATGACATACAAAATTAATTTAAGAGAATGGTTTAATCGAAAGTAGAAATTCAACGCTCTTTATTCATAGAGCATTTGCCATAGATTGGAGGCGAAACCCTCATAACGATAGCGCATGAAAGTACGTTTCACGCACCTCGTTGATCGGCTTTCATTGTCTCTCTAAAAACGCAAAGCAAGCATGGCAACAGAGAAAAGCAGGTAAGAATGTTTGCTCAAGGGGATCAAATAGGCTAAGTTGATTTTCTGATTGCCCGATTGAGCCCATAAAAGATGCGTTTTATTTTAGGGAAGGAACCGTTTTCCGTTGCTGCGTAGCTCAACGGTGTCGCTCGAAGGAGTCAAAATAAAAGACACGAGGAAGCAGCAGAAAGGTAAGAAAATATTTTTGTGGTCAAGGCTTTGGCCTATAATTCAACGGCCTCACCTGAAATTCGTGACTTTTCTAAGTGTATGGTCTCTCGTGAAAATAGCAATTCAAAAGTTAGGGAGATGATTTGATGTATCAGATATCCAATCATTCTGCTAAATATTTTAAAAGAAATGCATTATGCGGTATGTTCAGAATTCGGCGTTCTATTGTATAAATATTTTCTTACATTTAACAATTCTTTATAACTGCGCATAAAGGCAAGAAATTATACATAAATAAAAAAACAATGTTTTTTTATTCAGTTAAGTGCCAAACGTGATAAACGTTCAGGCGATCATGTCTCAAAAGAGGTGACTGACTGGCCAGAAGATATTCCCGCAGTAGGATGCCATTACTTTCTGTGGTAAACTGGTGGCCAACCAAGGCTATAGAACCTAATCTATTCTGCTATTTAACATATATATATATATATATATATATATATATATATACATTATGCTCCCATTACGATTGCGTTCTCTAGAGATGATTATTTTTTAAAACATTACCACTTCCACAATTTATGCATTACTTCTCAATAATGAATTGAGTTCTTTAGGTGACTTGCGTGTGTATACCCGCTTATATACAAGAAGCTAAAATTTATGATTCTTGTTTCCGTACGTCTATGGCTTAGAGGTTAGCGACTCCGACTGACACCAAATTGCTCGAGTTTCAATCCTGGCCAGAAACAAGTGGATGTCTAGGCATACCGATGATCTGTGATACAGCTAAACTGGCTGGTATGTGGATGACAAATATTTATTTATATATAAATATATATATATATATATATATATGTCAGGGGTCTAGATTATTTTTTTCATGTGTATTAATGTAAGATATTCAATAGCATGTACTTCAATATATACCTTGCTGTCATTTTAGATGTCGTATCGATATAAATATTTCGCAGTTTAAAATGACGGCACTTTCCAACTTGTACTATCGTAATAACACACATTTTTATTTACATATTTTTGTTTTACATTATTATAATAATATACATCATTATGTATATTGTATTATTATAATAAAATGTTCTATTATTTAGGAATGTTTCTTTTTTATATTATTTTAGTATGCATCATTATTTATATTATATTATTATATCAATATATTACTTAATAATTAAGTATAGTTTATATTATTATAAAAATAAACGCTATTATTCATTTGATTTTATTATAATATTATTATTATTATTTAATTATGGCTATTTTGTATTATAATTATGATGCACATTATTATATTACAATAATATACATCATTATTTACATTTTATTATAATAAAAAAAATTAAAAAAGGATAAAGAAAATTATATTTATTAACTTACCTTCAAGGTTAATGGCAGCAAAATTCTGTTACAACTTTAGCCAACCTCGCCAAGGTATAATTAATGAGTTGGAAGTATTGTCCTTTGATATTTTATCACATTAACCCTGAATAATCGATCAATCTCGTTAAAAAGCAATTGTAACAATGCATGCTTTTCCATAGCATCATTTCCGGATTACGATTTGGACGCCATAATGAGATTTTCCTTAGTCTACAATGCCGCATTCATAATTTCATGTCTCTGTCGCTAACTCTATCTCTGCTTCTCTCTGTCTCCCTATCACTATCTATCTAACGATCTATCTATCTGGGTCTTTAATTTTTCTCTCTTTCTTCTTTTTCTATTTCTTTTGTGCCAGTGCGAGTGGAACGCCCTCACTACCGGGTTAACCTTTCTCAATTCAACTCACGCCCCGAACCAACAACACTCCATCTGTGTCGGATCTCTTTTGTCGCTCTATAATATTTTCACTTTTTTCCCCCGTCTTTCTGTCCAAAATACCATCAAATTCCGATCTCGCCACCGACATCAACTCCGTTCGTTTTCAAAGGTTCGCATTGTTGGCAGAATTTCTTGCCAAAATGACTCTTTTGTATTTCTGTCAGCCAGATGAACGGATTTATACAGGGATTTAATATTAGTGCCATTGAAACAGATTTAATGAAACGGGATCTCCACGAGAGAATCTCCGATTCTGCCATTATGAAACTGAAATTAAAATTTGAAATTAAACTAATGTACAAAGGATGAAGAGATTTTAGGCCGTGTTAGTTTAGAGTTGCGAGGTTAGAACTTCAGTTGAGATCATGCTTGTGAACACCATAAACTGTTAATGATGATTTAAACAAAAGAGTGGTTTTATTATGAGGTTAGAATCGGCAAAGAAGCAGAATCATGTCTTGTTAAGGAACTGAATCGCTAAAATTAGCTACGGATATGCAAGAAAAATATTTGAGAAATATTAGAGAAATATATAAATATGTATTTGTTTATATTTGTAAGATGAGGTAGTAGTTATAGTATTTACATTATTCGGACTGTTGTCCTCATCTTTCTTGCCATTTGTACGACGTTTCAGCCGTTTTACGCTCCGGCCTTCTTCAGGTACTAGGAACTTCGGCCTGAACCCTTTATTACAATCACTGCGATATATGAACTCCTTTTCTTGCCCAATGCCTTTCTGGAAGTCATGAGATATTTTCCTCTAACCCTGTAAGTTACTTGTTCACTACTGCTGTAGCCCGGTATTGAACACACAACCCTTTTGTTCAAGTCTCATGAAATAACTAAAGTCTATATCCATTGGGCTATGTGTCTTTAAGTACAAGAACAACTGAATTTGTGAGACTGATAAACTTACCTCCTAAAATACTAACTCGCATCCATTCTCTCAAACACTCTTCCCATCTGCCCAACCCTCAGCCTAGGCATCCTTATCCGTCTATTACCCTCCTTCTGGCATTTCCTATATTTAACCTCTCTTTCTCTTCATCTTCCCCTATGTAACCCCCTGCGCAATAATGTTAGTCGAATGCCTTGCTTGGGGTGAAATGATTAAAAAGAAAGTCTTTTTACCAGAGTTCACATTGCAATAGCAAAGGATGATTGTAATAAAGTGTTCGGTTCGAAATTCCTAACACCTGAAGAAGACCGGAGCGTACAACAGTTGAAACGTCATACAAATGGCAAGAAAGATGGGGACATTAATCCAAATAATGTAAATACTATACATATGTATCCCTTATCCATCGAATCATCCATGATCGAATATTTTATATGATCTTCTTCAAAAGAATACGTCTGCCTCTTATTTCCAACGAAAGATATTGTAGGCTTCAAGAAGATTATTTTTCCTAATATATCATCGCCTGCCACTAAAAAATAGTAGAGAATAGCAGAAATTTCTTTTCTATATCCTTTCATATAATTTAAAAACCATATCACCTGAACTATTTAGAGAGATTTAACAATTAAAATAGAAAAAGCGTGGACCTACAAGATAAAATAATGTCGACTTTCTACAATACTTTAAAGTAAATTTCAGAAAACCAAGGGTTTAGTGAAGTTGGGAAATCTGTTTTCTTGAAAAACTGTTTTAAGAGAAAATATTTTTAAATTCCGACCTACATCGACATTAATGAACAACGATTGTATCCTTGTCAGGAGCGTTTAATCCATTATCATTTCTGTCATTCTAAAATTTATCCAGGTTGTCTTTCATCATTACGTTGATCGATGGAAAAGCTTATACAGGGGCTCGACAATATTTTTCGGAATCTTTGAAAAAAGTACTTCAAGGTGGATACTAGTGCCAAAAACTTTTGAGATTGTAAGTACGTAGCTGAGGAGTGAAAATCCACTACTAGTGTAATAATTTTTTTTAGTTTGGCTTTGATAATTTTAGTTTTTTGTGATTTTTGCGAAAACTTGCGCGACACTATTTTTGGGACATGACAAAAAATCCTATTTTATTAAGAGCTAAGTTCATGTATATGTTGCTGTATGCAAATTTTCTGCTTGTACACTTAGCTGTCATCATTAGAACAATTATCTGTTCTATTTTACTGACAAAACAATTAAGTTTAATGAGGTAAAATGCATTCAAAAGAAGTCGTTTGTTTGGCACGGAAGAAGCGGGATGATGGCCTCAGCATCAGAAGGATCGTCATGGATTGGAAGCTGTCGAAATCAACGGTCGAATACATGCTGAAGACAAACTCCGAGCGGAAAAAGAAGAGAGGACGGAAAAGATCAATTGGCAAGAGTACTGAAAGGAGAATGAAGAGGACTGTGACACGGCTTTTGACACGTGGAGAAAATGTTACAACAAGAAAAGTGAAGGAGAAATGTGAATTGGATGTAAACGTCCGAACAGTACAAAGAACGCTGCATAGGATTGGTTTGAAGTATGCAAAGACTAAGAAAAAATTACACTAACAAAGAAACAAAAAGGAGCAGCAAGACTGGAGTGTGCTAAAAGGTGGTTAACAAAGCATGTTGACTTTAAGAAGGTTATATTTACTGATGAGAAGCGTTTCAAGTTTGATGGGCCCGATGGATGGTGTACTTGGTCGAGAAGGGGTGAGCATGCTGTACTGAACAAACGACAGATGGGAGGAGGAGAACATGGTTTGGGATATGATCTTTGCTAATGGAAATACATGATTGGAGTGGCTGAAAGGACGACAAAACAGCGAAAGCTACAAACAGTTGCTGGACGAGAAAGCCCTACCAAGGATAAGAAGAGAGATAGGGAATGATTTCGTTCTACAGCAAGACAATTGCAGCATCCATGTGTCAAAACTCATGAAAGAATGGGTGGCTAAAGTGAATATGACTACTTTGGAATGGCCTGCAAAAAGCCCAGATCTAAATTTAATAGAAAATGTTTGGGAAATGCTTGCGTAACTTGTCTAAGATGGACCTGAAATAACGAAAGAGGCTCAACTATGGGAACGGATACTAGATGCCAAAAAACAACTAAGAGAAACACGTAGAGATTTTATCGTGCATATGTTTGATCATTATGAAGAGAGATTGATAAAAGTTATTGAGAAGAAAGGTGATATTACAGACTATTAACAGTTTTTCAACAATATCCGAAAAATAATGTCGCGTGTGTTTTGTAAAAAATGATGAAAAATAAATATTTTTCCTTACCTAATCGATTTTCTTCCATTTTTATTACAGATATTGTCTTTATATGTTTATGCTATTCTATTGAAGGAATTTCGCCACTCTATGGTACTCGGAAAGGCGAATACTAAAGTGTCCGAAAAATATTGTCGGGCCCCTGTACTACTAACTTTTTATCTTTTCCCAACATTGAACACATATAATTAGTTAAGGACCATTTACATGGCGTCCCCTCACAATGGACAGTCAAACGAACTAGCCTCTCAATGCTTAGTGCCTGCAATCTTCATGTGTTTCCAATATATTTCTTCACTGGACATAGATTCTTTCCAGATGCCACTTAAAATACACAAGTGCAAGTTGATTTTTAGAGGGAGATCTTGTTTAGCTGCATATTGTCTATATGATTACTTAAGTGCCTAAAAATTTAAGGTAAGATGTGCAAATGACGAATATATATATGATGAACAATGATTGGCTGTGTGCTTGAAGAGGTTACGATAGTATTTATTGAAGAAATAAAACTCATCATGGTCTCTATCAAAACGTAACAGTTCTGTAAAAGAACCTTCTTGTGTGAAATCTGCCCCTTATCGATGGAATACGAAGAAAAATCGCTGTTTTGACCATGTGTACAAAGCAAGTTCTTAGCTGTATAATTCTGAAAAGGTAGAACTTATCATTGTAACAGATAATTTGTCATAGATATAGCTATTGTGAAAATATTTATCCATCTAATTTCCCTCCTAATATGAGTTAATTAGCTGAACAGATTGGGCTCTATAACCGTGGTTGACAACCAGTCTACCGCAGAAAGAAATGACAAACTTCTGCGAGAAAATATTCTGCCTAGTCAATCATGTCTTTTTCGAAGCATGATCGCCCAGGAGGGTATCTATCATGAATTCTAGAAAAGCATAATTCAAATATAACAGTTAATTCTTCTACTTTTGATTCTTTCAGGAGAAAGTTACCCTTCCGAAGAATGGGATATTTGATGTATGGTTTCGGGGAAGCAGGTTTTAGGACAATAACATACTTTATTACGAATCGAACCTGGGATCTTGTTGGCGTTGACAATGATCCTCCTTTTGTGCGTACCAGCTACACTATATGATCTGACAAAGAGTATTGTTGTTCAAAATCACCATTCTTTTAATCATTTCACCCCAAGCCAGGCGGTATCAGCACTGATGTGCAGGGGGCTACATAACAGAGTTAATGTTTTAGGCAGGAGGAGAGGGAAGACAGAGACGAACCAGCTATAGGGTGTGAAAGAGAAAGGGCAAAGAATGAGGTGAACACAGAAGTGAAGACAGCTGCAAACGTAGAGAGAAAGGAAAAGAACAAGATACACGGAGAGATGTAGAAAAGGCTGAAGTTAAGTGGATGAGAGATAGGAATTGACTTTGAATTTAAATTCCTGGAGGTTGTAGCCACCGGGAAAGCAAGTATATGGGTTGTAGGTTAAATAATAAGACAGTTTGAGTTTTATATCAATTGCTGGCAACCAGCCTACCGCAGAAAGCAATGACTACCTACTGCGGGATAATCTTCTGCCCAGTTAGTCATGTATCTTTCGAGACATGATCGCCCAAAGCGTGTATCACGTATGGAACTTAACTGAGTGAATATGATAGGGATATTGAAATTTTATATTAGTTGATTATAGCTTTGTATAAATCTTCTGGACCTGTCCTGTCATTCTGTTCATTCGACCGGGGCAAGAAGTTAGTAGCTTACATACGTAACTATTTTCATGTTACAGAATATTTTTTTACGATGTGAGCCTGAAGATGTTTTTCGAAATTACATTCGTTTTTAATACAATAATACGCCAGCTCCGTTGATGCCACATTGTTCTGTCTAACATCATACCTGTAGACATTGACACGTCTATTTAATTTTTCCGTAATGCAAACCATATCAGTCAAGTAATAGGCGGCGTAGAGATGAATGGGAATCAGTACAAAGGCCACATTCTGAAAAAAATCATAATGTTACTCACTGAATTCGTGATAGAATTTAGTTGACTCTTATTGTTGTCATTTGCAGTTTGCAATTTGTTTCAATCGCGAATCATGATAGTCGAGACTGACGTGTTGCTGAATAAAATCATTAGACTGCTTCCAATAAAAAAAAATATTGAAAGATTTACGTCAGTCGTTTTTTCTAATAATAATGATAATGTGATATAAAGTAAGAATAATTTTACCTAGTGAAATGTATTTGAAAATGATAGCAAATAAGTATAGTTTATTAATCATTTCACCTCAAGCAAGGGAATAAAGCCACTAGGACGCAATGATGTTACTGAGCGTTAGAAAATATGATACAAAAACTAGTATTAACGGGAGAGGACGATAAAAACAAAATGATAAAAAAGACAGAATATAAAGATTGACATGGCATATCAGAGTGACTTGGCTTCCTTGAAAAGATGAATGAAAGAGATAAAAAAAGAAAGAAAAAAGAAAGAAAGAAAGAAAGACAGAAGGAAAGAAAGAATGTAAAAGTAAGATAGAAAGAAGAGAAAAATACCAAAAAAGCAGAAAAAATCTAATTTTGTACCAGGAAAAATATGAGTATGATTTTCATTTTTACCCTCATATTAATCTTACTTTGAATAACGACCAACCTTCATATATATGAATGTCGTTGCAATAATTTCTTAGACGTGTTAACCCTGGAACACTAACAATCAATTAAAGTTACACCACTACTGTTGTGGGATCTGCCCTTTTTTGTATAGGATAATGTACTCGACTGAGTGTATATATAATCCTGCCAACAGGGAATCTCAGTTGTAGTTGCAGTTTACAGTGGAGAGTAATCGTTGAGGTCCGTTACAGTTGTAGTTGCAGTTTACAGTGGAGAGTAATCGTTGAGGTCCGTTACAGATATCGACGAGTTCCGACAGATACCGAAGTTACCCAAAGACCAGACTAGCTCTGAGCTTTACTCAGCTAGAATAAGTTACCCGGACATACTATTTCCAACGACTTCACTTCAAAACTTGTATATATTATTTCTACTAATAATATTCCTGAATTGACTAACCCTCGTTCCATTTTGTATATTACGGTCAACATAACCTACTTTTCTATCTCAATATCTGCTTTTGTTGTTTATTATTTTGTGCGGTTCCTCATCCGGAATTCAACTAGTAACGATGAGGGTCCTGGGTATGAGGGTAAACTGCATCTAGCAGCAAGGCCTCTAACTAGAAGGTTGTGAGAAGCATGGAACCACCTCTTAATTGCTGTTATTCCCAGGTCCACCCCGACCCAGAGTGGTAGCACCTGTTAGGGTCCAAGCTATGGGCAACTAGTTTTCCCTAAAACTGGTGTCAAAACACTATGAAATTATAAAAATAGACATAGATTTTATTGAAATATATACACAAAAATACTTTTATAGCAAAATAGACATTTGTTGAAGAAAAAGTATTACCAACATTACTTTTTTAAAAGAAAAAAATTATTACCATAACACATCTTTAAAGGAAAGTAATTATTACCACCAATACATTTTTGAATACAAAACTAGAAAATATCTTCAGTTTTCTAAAATAATTAAAAAAAACTTTTTCATCAAAATTTGACTAAATCAACTTTCTCAACATTAAAAAATACCTTAAAACTCTACCATTTTGCATTAAATAACCCACAGAGGTTGATATGCCGTTAAACAAAACTCAACATCAAAACTAACCATGGGTATATCATACTCGATTTTGAAAATATGAAAACAATATTAAACATAAATCATTATTTGAAATATTTAACATGCATGCACTTAACACTTTGTTCTTTGAGTTAACAATAGTAGGAACTGAAAAAATATTATTTAGATGAGAAAATCATATACTGAAAATTTAATTAAATTGTAATTAAAATGGTGTCATTTGCGCTGGGTAATATATACCCATGGTTAGTGTTCGAGAGATAAGCTCAGTTATTGAAGTGTGCGGTAGGGTGATATTTTACTGCCGTAAAATTTAGCATGATCTTAATCATTAATTTAAGGAATTAAGATTCATCTACATATTAAAATAAGAAAACCATTAGTATTAACTAGTATATAATAAATATGGTAATGAATATCAGCTTGAACTAACCAAATAACTAAACGAACTGCTTTACCCCCACCAAATGTCAAATCCTAAAGGACTCTATCTGCATGATTTTTTCTTTATATCAAAATCCGCTGCACTATCACGGATGTATGTTTCTTGTTCAAAATTATCAGAATACTGTGGTTTGTATATTGTATGCCATTTTTAATGATCAGTTTTCTCATTCATTATAAGAAATAACTATTATTTGGAACTTTACTATTCATTCATACAAATACCAGTCAGTCCGTTAAATGCCATACGTTTTACACGCTTGGGATATCATGTCTCTTTTTATCCATGACTGACTATGTAGATTTTCAAGCAGTAGTTTGCCATTACTTTATGCGGCCGTCTAGTTTTCAACCAAAATAAAGAACCAAATATGTTCCGCTATGTAGCCGATAGCTGAAAAAATGAAAGAAGGATTAATACTCTTTACAACCCTTCTCATAGATATGATTGTGCCATTATATAAAAATATATATTTTACAGAATATGACGAGTAAAAATAACAGTTATACAAAGTTGAATCTATAATTATAGAAATTATATTTCATTTAATATCTGAATCGTTTATTCCGTTTTATCATCCTTTTCGGGTTTTTTAAAGGAAGAAAATATTTTTCGATTAATATTGAATTGGAACTTGGATCTACGATTAACACTTCTGAGGCATTATCGAATAGCACCACTCGAACCTCCAAGCTTATTGCTCTCGATATTCTGAAAATGTCACATATTCAGGCGAGACGTCGATTAGGAAAGAGAGGAGAGAAAGATTGAGACAGAGACAGAGGCAGAGAAAGAGAGATAGAGAGAGAGAGAGAGAGATAGAGAGGTAGAGAGATAGAGAGATAGAGAGATAGATATATTATAGAGAGATAGAGAGGTATAGAGATAGAGAGATATATATATTATAGAGAGATAGAGAGATAGAGAGATAGATAGAGAGAGAGGGATATACACTCTAATTTGACAAGAATTTTATCAAGCTCTCCATGTATTATATCGCATTGCATATTTTCGGTATAGTAGTTGAATTTCTTGTATTAACTTACGCACAAATACCCTGAGGAAAGGTATCAATCCGTCTCTTTCGCCTAGATATGGGTTAAATAATAGTACAGATTGGGATATATAGCCTTGGCTGGCAACCAGTCTACCGCAGAAAGTAATGGCAACCTACTGCGGGAAAATCTGCCCAGTCAGTCATTTCTCTTCTAGATATTATCGCACGAGCGTGTATCACATATAGCAATAAACTGGCTGATTTTCTTGATATTCCTTGGAATATCGTCGGCGAAGAGAAAATGTTGCTTGTGAGGGAGGAAGAGGAAAGAGAGAGAATAATACAGAATTGAAAATCTCTTTCATCATGACTCGAATTCGCTCATGTTCACTCTAAATTATATATGAACTTACATCTTAGGTAAAGCATTTTCCAGATGAAATATTCTTAAAATATCGCTGGCGACTAAGAAATATTGCAACTGTAGGAGGAATGAGGAAGAGAAAGTATATTTCACTCTCTTTTGAATCTGATCTTGTTCTGCCTAAATCACTTCGCGTATTTTTGGTATAGTTTCCAACGGATTAAATATTAATTTAATATCGCCCACAACAGGAAGATCTCAATTTAGGCGCTTTTCAACAAGTTGATGTTTCTGACAAATCTATTCGATCAGCGCATCATTAAATCCATAAAAAGTATTCGTTAGTTTGCGGATATTCAGACGCCGTTCATGCGAAATTAAATTTTCTTCTTTATCCAATGATGCGTTAAATTCTCTTGATAAAAGAGCGAGACATTATCACGTGCAACGTAAAACGTGCAGAAAATGAAAGGTCGAGGATCACTTAATCAAATTTGACCAACACGGGTCTAATTCGCTAATTAATCTTCATTTGATGGTAGAAAGATACTCACAGGTATTTGTATTCGCTGATAAATACGTATATATATATATATATATATATATATATATATATAGAGAGAGAGAGAGAGAGAGTGAATGAATGAAAAGTAAGTCACAGTGTTAAGTGTAATAGACTCTACCATCTTGTAAAAATAATAGTTACACAGAAGGCTCTATCGTATGTAAAATGGGAGTTACTCTCAATCTATCTATCTCTCTCCATATATATATATATATACATAAAGTGACAGATAGATAGATAGATAGATAGATAGATAGATAGATAGATGGATGGGAGTGTGCATATGTATGTGAGTGTGAGTGTGCGTATGTGTATATGTGTGCGTATATATATATATATATATATATATATATATATATATATATATGTTTATATTTACGAGAGGTCCTGTGCCGTATAAAATGACACCAAAATAATTATGTCGCTATGCCTTCTAAAATTATGGCAGATTGCATATTAGTGTACCTACTATTGAGTATTTTTCTTTAAGACATAAGAACAAAAAACGACTTATACCCACTAAGCGCTCGACGGGAGGGAAGTATATATATATATATATATATATATATATATATATATATATATATATATATATAATGTTACTTTGTTCTTTATTAATAACAGAGAAGAAATATACTAACGCCAGTGCGGTAGGGTTTCAATCTTGGGTTAGGAAGCGACCGGAGTCTAAGCCGTACTGACGAGCTGTAATACAGCGAAACAGATCTGTCTGCGGATGACTATATATATATAGATAGATAGATAGATAGATAGATATACTCTAGAGCATAATTATTGTAATAATAAAGTAAAATAAGACACTGTTAAAGAGCAAACACGCAACAAGAGCTTTCAAAACTGTGGTAAAAGAGAATAAAGTGAACCAATTCTGCCTCGGTGTTGTCTTTATAACTATGAGCGTGACAGGAAGGACATATTTTAAATATACATACTAATTGCACAACGGTTTTTATCATGGTATGAAGCATAAATATACTTATATATACATATATATATATATATATATATATGTGTGTGTGTGTGTTTGTGTGTGTATGTGTTTTTGAATAATCACACACACACACACACACACACACACACACACACACACACACACACACATATATATATATATGTATATATTTTGTATGACTTTAATCCAAAAGGAAAAGCAGGTAAGTGAATCCCAAAAACCCGATCCTAATTAATATTAATTACATTAATATTAAAATTGATCAATTAGAGGCCTCAATGCAATTTATATTCAAATTACAGAGTGAATTATAAAATGAAGCAAAATTCCGGTTCAAATTCGTTGTATAGTCATTTCTACGACAAAAAAATCTCGTATCCTCAGCAACGAACTTTGTCCCCGAACCCCCCCCCCCCCAAAAAAAAATGACAAAATGAACAAAGATATTATACCGGCAGAAGTTCAAATAAAAATTTTCATCACAGAAATTTAAAGGTGTGGGACTACTAATATATATGGAGTTAATAATAATAATAACAATAATAATAATAATGATAATAATATATATATATATATATATATATATATATATATATATTCACATATAATATTACACACTTTTTCGTCACAAAATATTCCTCACACATATTAAAAAAAATTTGTTTGACTCAATGTTATTCTCAGCATCCTTCAGTAGAACCACTTTTCTGATGACACAATTAAATAGCAAGAAATGATAAACTCTATCTCTACAAAATATATTGTATTTAAAATAACAACGAAATTCAATGTGTGGAGTGCCACAAACATTATGTTCTAAATGGTTATGCCATTTAAAAATTATCGATCAATACAAATATATTGGATGCTTATTAAATCTGCACGGTCTAATGAAACAAGATAAACACGTAACTAAATACAGAAACTGCGCTTAATAATAATAATGATAGCAGTAGTAGTTATAAAAATAATAATAATAACAAATGTATATTGACAAAAAAGAACTATTGCGTAAAAAAAAAAAACACAAAACATCAGCTAATAAATCGGTGCAAAATTGGCGCGAAAATATGTGAGCACGTGCTAGTGATGTGTTGCCAGGCTGTTGGTGTCTTTGATGACAGACGCCAGCTTATGGAGACGCGAAGACAAATGGCATTCCACTTTGCGAACCAGCATGGTTTATTAATTTTTCAGCCTTGCCTATTGGCAGGCGTGCAAAGCAATGTGCGCTCCGTATTGACTCGAAGTCGTTCTCCTCGCTTCTAAATGGCGACTATATAAACATGATTCGAAACTAGCCAGATGTCACGGAATGTGGGGGCGTCATACCGACGAAGTATCATAGCAACTGTATAGCAATGTCTACAAATGAAACAACATACTTAAATGTAGAATGCGATTACATTACGATGAAAACGCTTTCACGCATACACATACGTGTGTATGCGTGGGGGAATAAATTATTGAAAGCGTAAACTACCGTGTAGTTGATAGTTGTGAATTAATTAAATTATTTGAATAAATAGTTGCCAAATTATACAATTAAGTGTTTCTACGGATTAAGTTCCTTGAAAAGAACAAAATTACTTAAAAAAAAAAACATTGTACCTTATAAATATAATATGCATTTTTCATATGAACTTATGTGCATACATATTGCTCTACTTTGATTGCACAATATGTTGGACAATATATATATATATATATATATATATATATATATATATATACAATCTTTAATGAATAAAGAGAGCATCATATTACGTATGGTTATCTATTAGATTAACGTTTTAAAATAAATAAAAATCATGCACATTTAATAAATGATTACTCATATATATATATATATATATATACTACCGCCCATAATTATTAGGCCACCCCAATGTTAAAAAATGATGATGAATTTCATACTATACTTTAGTATTTGTTACGAAGTGAATAATTGTAAATGAAAATAGAATGGTTCTTTTGTTAATACTGCACAATAACATGTGCTTCAAATGAATTTATAAATACTTAATAATTCACTATATTTTAGTTTCATCAATGAAAGAATGAAGAACATTTAGAGTGATTCGGACGAGTTCATCTTTGCTTCCTTGCCTTGTAAAATTTTGCAAAGTAATAACTACAAAAAAAAAAATTCTATTTTGATTTAGAAATATCCAATTAAATATAATGTGAAATACGTCATTTCTTTTAAAAAACTGTAGTGGCCTAATAATTATGATCGGTAGTATATATATATATATATATATATATATATATATATATATATATATATATATATAATCGAAAAAAGAAAAGGATCTAGGTAAAATCCCCAAAACCAGATGCTGTTAAAAATAATATCATAAAAATTAAAATGATCCAGGTGGAGGGCTCGATGTAAATAGCATTATCTCTTTACAGAGCCAAATCTGTATATTATATAAATTAAATTCAGAATACTACATTAGTTGTATAGCTATTTCAGCGAATTTTTATCTCGTCGAAATAGCTACACAACGAATGTAGTATTCGGAATATTGTGTCTACGTGTTTTTCTACTAATTATTTCCAGTTCTCGAATCGGTTTCTTCATTTTGAGATGAAATTCATCAATGAATGCACCGTACTTTCGTTTTTTCTTTCTTTTTTTTTAACCTAAGTACTTTCGACTTTTCTAAAACGAATTTTATCTTAACATCATAAAACTGATTAAACAGCTGGAAACATTATTCAATGAAACACACACACATACACACACAAACACGTATATATATATATATATATATATATATTAATTGCAAACACAATGTCTGCTTGTTTTTAATAAAATCCTTACATACTCACGGTGGTGATGTGTAGGCGTCTACATAAGAGATTTAAACTTTTAGACTGGAAAATAGTGAAGACAAAGACAAACCAGCTACAGGGGTAGAAAGAGAAGGGGCAAGAGAAGGATAGGAACACAGGAGTGAAGAAAGTTACAAAGACAGAGAAAAAAGAAAAGGACAAGATATACGGGGTGATAAGGAAAGGGCTGGAATTAAGTGGATAAAAGATGGAAATTGGCTTCGCATTTAAATTACTGGAGGTTGTAGCCATCAGGAAAGCAAGTATATGAAAAGGAGTTTCACAGTTGGGAAGTGCGAGAAAAGAAGCTGTTGGAGTAGAATTGTCGCCTGCATTTGATTGATTTAGGTGGAATTTATTTTGTTGAGGATTGAAATTGTCTAGAAAAAAAAAGTGTACGGGATTTGTCCTGTCAGCTTAGAACTGTACTTTTGCCAGATAGAACTGAATTTGCTGCAAATCCTGCAAATTTGAACAATTTTTATAGTTTAATACAGATTTTTTTATTTTTATAATCTTATGTTCCAAGCAAGGCATTTTACTGCCACTATTTTTCATAGGGTTACATAAGAGAAAACACATGAGAAATAGTGACAGGTTATAGGGGGGGGGGTAAGAGGAAAATGAG
Source organism: Ascarosepion bandense (assembly GCA_037127315.1). Lineage (NCBI taxonomy): Eukaryota > Metazoa > Mollusca > Cephalopoda > Sepiida > Sepiidae > Ascarosepion > Ascarosepion bandense. Next base: position 3,723,330 of record JBBBDQ010000815.1, on the reverse strand, counting down.
AATACTAATGAGAGTAGCGTGGACGGAGACAGGAGCATCAGAGAGAGGATGCAGGCTAGTGATAGGAGATGACTATTGAATTTACATGTAAATTCTTGGAGATTGTAGCTGTCGGGGAAGCAAGTAAATGGATAGAAATTCCAATGGCGGGAAGTGCGAGAAAAGAAGCTGGTGAAGTAGAATTTGCGTTTACATTTTATTGGTTTAACAGTAAAACGGCGAGGCCTAGTTGCAGCAGTATTCAATGCACGAGCGGATGGTAGATTTATATATGTGCAGGATGGTATAACTCGATGTTATATGTTAACCAGTGATAGCTTTCTGTATAATTTAGTTGCTGAACTTTATTTTCATTTTCAATCGGATATTATAGATGCAGGTATCTAATACATGTTATTTGGTATTCATATTTTGATACACCTTGATTTGTTTTTGTTTGTTTTGTTTTTCCGCATATCAAACATGCTTGTTTTTTTAATGCCGACAAAACTTTTATGATCGGTTCGTATGAACAAACTATGTATTGTTTGTGTGAAAACTGTTTGTTTTATTGATCTATCTTTGTAATTTGTATTTTCATCGAGAGCATTTCTGATAATATTTTTGTCAAAAATATGTTGCTTGTAATATTTTTTCTTCGGAAATCCTATTTTTACTATAAAAGTATATTTGGCGGACCTGAAGCAGGGTACCACCATGTTTAATTTTGTTGTTTTTCTTTTTTTTTTTTTACTTTTTTCAGCGCAGTCCTATCGATTGTTACTTGAACTTTCCGATTATCAATAAAAAAAATTAAAAAATTACAATATTTAAACAAATTTATGGGGTGTCAGTTTTTCATACAACTTTAAAGTAAATCGATCCTCCATTTTCAAACCACTATAATGTTGTCTGAGAAACTGTTCCCCCATAACTAAGATTGTTTAAATATTGAAATTTTTGCAAATTATTTGTCATTGGTAATGTTCGAGGTGTAAAAGACAATAGTGCACTGAAGAAAGTCCAAACATTTGATAATGAACAAATTTACAGGGGCGGTAATGTGGTACCAGCGACTAGTTTCAAAATGGAGGGTCGATGGTTGTATGAGAAATTGATCCCCTCCCCACCCAGAAAATGTTTAAATATTGAAAGTTTTCAATCGTAAAGCTAATCGATAGGACTGCGCTTAAAAAAGTAAAAAAAAAAAAAATTAAAAACAACGAAATTAAACGTGGTGGTAGGCTGCTTCAGGTCCGCCATATATTTTTATTTCGTTTCATAGTGGTTTGACCATAATTTGGATATTAACTATTTTCCCATAACTGAGATCTAACTGTTTCTAACATTTCATGTCTGTGCGGGCCAGGGTATAGTGGGTAAGAGAAGGAGGAGAATACTGACGAGAGTGGAGTGAACGGAGAAAGGAGCATGAGAGAGAGGATGCAAGTTAGGGAGATGATTATTGACTTTATATTTAAATTCTTAGGGAATGCTGTCGTGAAAGCAAGTAAACGGAAGAGAATTCCATAAGCGGGAAGTGCGAGAAAAGAAGCTAATGGAGTAGAATTTGCGTTTACATTTTGTTGGTTTCACAGTAAAAGGGCGGACCTAGTTGCTAACCTTGTGACTTGAGTAAATTCATATATATGGGGGTACGAGTGAGCTACGGTCATGAAAAAATGCCTTGCTATCTGGTTTAATTTACATCGGTTAATATGCACAGAAAGTTACATTTTTTGAGGTGGTGTGAGTCTGTTTGGTGTCGTATTTGGAACCTTGATAAAAATATTTCTTCCTTTTTTTATTTTACTGAAATCTTCGAGTCATCTAAACTTATTTATAAATGGAACTTGTTCTGTGTGTATATGTGTGTGTATGTCCGTTACCTATAGACTCCAAAACGGCTGAGTCGATTTTCGTGAAAATTTACACAGTTGTACTATAAGCGTCTGGGAGTGTTCTTAGCTAGGTTTTGTGTCGAGGTACCCCCGATAAATATCAAAAAATCGATAATCGAAAAACGTTATGTTACGGACAGCTTCAGCTAGCTTGTTTAATATTTCCTCACTCCATGTAGCAACATGACTTGGAATCCCGGCTAAGATGACATTTGATTGTTATTTAACTATTTCAGTATAGGTCATTACGTAATATATTACCATGAACGGCGGAAATAATTAATAGTTTCATCCGGCCGTAAGTAAGTTCAACAAAAAGTGACAATGAACTTGAAAGTGATGTAGTTAACAGATAAATACGACCGTAATAACGTCACCATAGCGACAGAGACGATTTAACGACACCCGAGAGCCCATTCGTATGTGCGAACTCTCCCTAACCACTTCTCTACTGCACACAACTTTCCCCGTAAAAGAATAAATATACAAGTTTATATATATATATATATATATATATAGGGGAGAGAGAGAGAGAGAGAGAGAGAGAGAGAGAGAGAGAGTCATTTCACCCCAAGCAAGGCATTCCACTGCCACTATTGAGCAGGGGGTTACTTAGGAGAAAGTGATGAGAAGGGTGGTTAGGGGGTTACATAGGGAAAAGTGATGAGAAAGAGTGGTTAGGTATAGGAAATGTCAGAAGGAGGGTGATAGATGGGTCAGGTTACCGAGGATGAGGGGGTTCTTCGTTGTCTGTCTAGATCCAGCGGCGTAATGTAACAGTCGATATTTATTATATGGATGGATATTTGCAATGTCCTTCTTTCAGAGTTACAATACTTGACAGAGCGTCTACACATATGATTAATTTCTGATAGTTTGGGTTTTAATTTGTTCAAGCGCTGTCTAAGCTCTAAATATGGAAACTTTATTGGTTGTCTAATCTGTTTGTAAGAATGTATGTCTTTTGCTTCCGTTCTATTTGAGATTTTAGAGCAACCGCTATAAACAGCTCCATATTTTCGATACTCAGTATTCTTGACAGGCTCCAAAGGAGAGACTGTAATGTGATAGGTACCGATATGGCGACTCCACTGCAGCCACTTCCCCACCGTCGAAATGTGGCCTCCCTTTGTCTGTTCCATAAATATTTTCATGGCTTCTGTTCGGACGAACTTAAGTCACTGGTGTTTACTCGTGCAACCAGACTGGCAACTGGGTCCCACCCATTCACAATCAGGTTAGCCAAATGCAGACGATAATCTACTCCTGCAGCTTCTTCTCTCGCACTTCCCGCCTGTGGAACTCGCTCCAATATTCTTGCTTTCCTGACGTCTACAACCTCCAGAAATTTAAATGCAAAGTCAATACTCATCTACTAACCACTGGACTCTAGCTCTCTCCCCAACCCTATATAACCTTCCCTTTCTCTCCACCTATGTATCTGTCATAGCACCTGCATTCTCAGCTTTCTATTGCTTCTTTCTAACTAGTTTGTACTCCTTACTCTTTTCTAATTAATCTTTTTACAGTTATGTAGCCCCCCCGCACATCAGTGGCATTTCTGCCTTGCTCGGGGTGAAATGATTAAAAAAAAAAATTGTATTTTAGTTCGGCAAAAACTTGCTTCTGTTTATATTAATCCTGATGTTTTTCTTGTGCTGTGTTAGTGTTACATCTACATACGTTTTGTCAAGTATCCATGGAAGACAACAGGGTTGTGTTAAAGTGAGTATTTGCATTCTTCTTTGACAAGTATTTACGGATGCTATCAATTCCTCAATGTTCACTGACGAAGTTCGATCATCTCTAAGTTCATTGAGAGCTCCAGATCGCGAGAGGTCAATTTTGGAAACAAGGCTCATAGTAGTTGCCAAGCAGAGTTGATCATACGGATAGTTTGGGCACACCTAAAACCGGGTTTAAAATATAATAAATGTCTTTTTGTGCATCTTTACTTTGACACTTTATGGAAAAATAATAATAAGCAAGTAAATAGATTCAAAAACATTCGAAACAGAAAAAAAATTTAAAATTATATATATTTGTTTGCATGAAGAGAATTAACCGATGCGAATGATGGAGCTATCATTATAAAACGCAAAAAATTGGTTTTAACAACCTTGTATAATTTTGTGGCTGCTTCATTGGTTCAGTGACAAACACAATGGGTATTTGCAGGTTTGCTGTTTAAGAGTGTGTGTATTGTAGTTTGAACTTTGTTTCCGGTGTTGAATTATTTGGATTACTTACAGGTGGGGTTACTAAAATCAAGCAGGCATAAAATTTAAATACCAGGAAACTGTTCTAACAGAAGACAGAAAATGCAATACAGAGACCCGAAGGCGTATTGGCTTGGCGAAGGACGCGTTCCAGAAACTGAGTAGACTATTAAGAGACAGGAATACTTCACTAGAAACAAAGAAAATAGTGCAGGGATTCTATGTGATATCAGTTCTCATATGGCAGTGAATGCTGGACAATATCATCAAAGATGAAGGAAAAACTTGAAGCATAGAAACGTGGTTCTACATAAGGATGCCGCGGATTGAGAATGTGAGCAATGATGATGTTTTGGAAAGAATGGAAACAAATAGGCAATTAATACTGAACATCAGGAAGAGACCGCGAAAGTTCCTAGGACATGCAATGAGGAAAAAGGGCTTGGAGAACCTGATGCTAACAGGCCAGATAGAAGGAAAAAGACTGATCTACATTAACGATCTACATTAACGATCTCCCCGATGTAATAAGATCCCGGGCTATAATGCTAGTATAAGATACGTAGATAATACAGTGCTAATAGAAGATACGGAAAGAAAGCTACAAGTCCTCCTAGAGAAGGTATTTGACGAAAGAGGAAATAAAGGACTTTGTATAAGCAACAAGAAAACATAATGCATGTTCATCAGTAAAAGGAAGAGACCAAAATGCATGTACCTGGAAAGTGTTCTAACAAAGTGCAATTCAGAGATCCAAGAGATTATTGGTCTGGTCAAGGATACATTCCAGAAACTGAGAATAATGAGAGATAGGAAATTTCGGTAGAAACAAAGGCGAGAATATTGGATTGTTATGTGATGCGTGTTCTTCAATATGGGCCCGAATGCTAGAAAATCAAATGCTAGACAATTCAATGATGTAGGAAAACTTAAAACAACCGAAATGTGGTTCTATAGAAGGATTCTGTGGAAATCATGAACCAAAAATGGGTACAATTATGGGATTTTGGAAAAGACAAAAACGAAATAGGAAACTAATACATCAGGAAAAACCCAAGTGAAGTTCCTGAGTTATGTACTGAAGACGAAGGACGTAGAGAATATGACACTCACAGTTCAGATAGAGCGAAAGGAAAACAGGGAAACAACAAGTATCATATTTAATGGGCTTGAGCAAATCGCTGGCAGAGTGGGGTTTTGGATGGGTAACAGGAGAATGCGTTTTAAGAGTTTCTTAGGACAGAGGATATGGAAGGCCATGATCGCCTAGGACCTGAAGGGAAACGGCGCATAAAAGAAGATGGATCAACCGAAAATTTTATTCGTTTAAATTAACAATTCATTCAAAACAAAAGGATGTGAATAGGAAATAGAAATACACAATGGAAAAAGAAATGTAATCACGAGATAATAAAATATGAAAATTTGCATGGAACTAAATCTGTTAAATTATTCCAGGATTTACAAATTTAATGTTTTTACGACTAATTTTCGTTTTAAAATTTGACAACAAATTAAATTACCTAAGGAGACCAAACTCGTCTTCATTAAATTCCTACTTAAACGGATATTTTATCAATTATTGCAAATGCAAGATGCCAAGCCTAAAACCTTCCCTAATGGTCGATATTATGTTCAATAATCATCAGATTTAGTCTCAATTTTGTCACCTTCAGCTTCACTCAAAAAAAAAAAACTGTATTGCTTGCAATACTGCATTTATCGAATCAGTTTGTATGTCATTTGATTCTAAAGGTAACCATTTCTAGCTTTCTAAGATCAATCGATATGCTGTTTTGTGTAATTAATATCGGCTGGGAGAAATCAGGGAGACGAATTCGAATTCCACTTGAATTCGTTCTATTCACTTACACGCAAATACCCTTGGAAAAAGTAGATATCACAATTCTTCTCCCTTCAGTAATAGGTGGAATATCTCTAAAGATTCGGGTTTTATAGCCTTGGTTGGCAACCAGTCTACTACAGAAAAATGACAACCTACTGCTGAAACATCTTCTGCTTTTGATCGAAAAGACATGATCGCCCAAGCATGCATCATGTATGGCAAAAGATAATCTTTCTGCTGCTACAGAATCAGAAAAAAGAAATTAAATTGATTACTAAAAATTCAACTAAAATGGATAACGCACAAAACCCGAGCAGAACTAATGATATAACCCAAATTTTTATATTAGATTCTACTTTAAATAAAAGGTTAACAATGACAAACTCTATTAATACTTGAAAGAGAGATAACAGCTAATGATTTTTTTAAAATATTTCCCTAAATTAAGATAAATGTTTTATATATTTCAAGCGAAAGCAATACTGGCTGCTAGCTGAATGAATACCAAAAGTTTACTCATAGGGAAACAGCTAATGTAAACATTCAGTCAGTTAAGTGCCATACGTGATACACGCTTGGACGATCATGTCTCGAAAGAGACATGACTGACTGGGCAGAAGATTATCCCGCAGTAGGTTGCCATTGCTTTCTGCGGTAGACTGGTTGCCGACCAAGGCTATAGAACCCAATCTGTCCTGCTATTTAACCCATAACTGGAAGGAAGAGACAGATTAATACCTTTCCCATGGGTATTTGCGCGTAAGTGAATGCAATGAATTCAACTGGAATTCGAGCTCGGCTCCCCGATTTCTCGTTCCGAGCCGATATCCACTGTACCACAACGCGCACCATGAGTATTACGCTGTCTGGAGCAGACACGTTATTCATAGAGTGAACGAAAGGTTCTATTGATGTTCGTCTCGTAACATTTCCCAACAGAACTCCCATCCGTCTTCTCATTTTAAGCTCTCCTCTCACGCAGGTGATTTAACACTAATGTACCCGTCCTTCTCTTACGTATTCTCTGACAACTACTGAGACCTGTTCTTCTCTCTCTTCGCTCTCATATTCTGTAACCCTCTGCGCACCAATGACAGTACTGCCTTGCTTCGGGTGAGACGATTATAAAAAAATATGTAAGAGCAAAAATGTCATTGATTTTTCAAAATTATTAAGTTTAGGAGCGTATTTAAGAGTTTAGCTAAAAGGTCAGGCAAACTATGGAGGTTACAAAGTGATACATGTCAATGTCTAATTAATTTGTTTAATGCAAATTAGATATTTAAATGTTTTGGTTTAAGATTAATTTAGGTGTTGTGTATCTAAACTTATTTATAAATGGAACTTTGTATCTGTGTGTGTATGTGTGTGTGTGTCCGTTACCTATAGACCCTGAAACGGCTGAACCGATTTTCTTGAAAATTTACACAGTTGTACTATACCCGTCTGCAAGTGTTCTTAGGTAGGTTTTGTGTCGAGGTACACCCGATAAATATCGAAAATCGATAATCGAAAAAATCGGGTTATAGAAGGAATAGTCCGATTTTAATCAAATTTGACACGCTTATAGACTATAGACTGTGAAAACAATAAAGTGTAATTACAACTTCTATACCACAGCTTCTTTTCTCGCACCTCTTGCCTGTGGAACTCCCTTCCGTATTCTTGTTTCGCTTATAGCTAGTTTCCAAGAATTTAAATACAACGCCAACTGTAATCTCTTAGTTCCTTCACTCCTATCTGTCTTCTCACTTTACACTTTCCTCTCAGGCAGCTCTTTTCACGCCAATGTATCCATCCTTCTCTTACACATTCTCCGACACCTACTGTGAACTGTTCTCCTCTATCTTCACTCTCCTCTTATGTAACCCCATACGCACTAGTGGCAGTACTGACTTGCTTCAGGCCAGACGATTAAAAAAAATATGTGGCGCTATCACTTTTTTAATTTAAAAAAATAGATATTAATAGATTTCTTTCGATAAATTTACATATATCAATCGATCTGTTTATACATCTCGGGAAATGAAAGTTTCTGAACACAGCCAATATCAATCTCTTTAAAAAACATCAAATAGCATTCTTAAGTTTTATTATTTAAAATATCACTGTGCAGCTTTATGAGGATACGCGTTCATCTTAGTTTCGACAAATGCTTCACATGTATCTTGTTCGTAGAAAAATTATACAACATTATAGAAGTCCATGTATATTCATAACTCACATAATTAGATTTTATTTTTCCAAATATTTGTATTTTTCAATGGATATCTTCAAGTAAATTCATAATTCAATTTGATTTTTGTGCTAAATCTAAAAACAATGCAGAACTTTAGAATATTGTTTTATTAATGATAAAAAAAGAATTATCTTCGGGATAACTTGCCTTCTTGATGTGTTTGAAATTTTGTTTTATTATAATTGTGAGTCAAGTGGTGCAATTTGCATGTTGTTACGTTAACAGTGACACTGTTCTTCTGTAAAAAATGTCTTACGCATAAATATCTTTAGTACTGTCACCATGTCTACTTCGGAGTCAAACCGTTCTCTATGATGCTTCAATATAGAAATCAATATATATATATAAGGATAATATCAGTAATTTCCCTTTCCTTGGCGCATAGTGACTGAGACTGTCACAGTGAAATTCAGCAAAAGTTTGCAGATATCATTTCTACTTTTCTACATGATCTTCTTCAGATCAATCATACGACATTTTAACTTACATTCTGTGTGGATGTGGCGCTTGAGAGCAATCGGAGATCGAAAGGATAGGAAATTTCACTTGCGGTGATGATGTCTGCACACGTAAAGGTATTAGCGGTAACGGCCACACAAGGATACAAGATGCCGTAAAACCTTTGTCTATGTAGCTTTGAGGTATTCGAACTTATAACTTTGATATTCTCATATGGAGCAGTCTTTAAAGATATAACTTGAAAAGTATTTTATGAAGCAACATGCATATACAAAATTTAGAGTCTATACCAACATATACCAAGTCTAAAAAATAATTTAGTTTGAACCCTGAATGTTACTAATTGGACTACAGTTTCTTGGCCATATGCAAACATCACTTGAAATTGGGTAGGATGTCTTTTATAAGGATTTTTCTTTATTTTGTGACCGCCTTGTTCAGTGACAAAGAAGATTTTGAGCTGTTAGCTTACGCCTTGTTGATCAGGTGCTTGCGTATGTACATTAGCAAAAATTGGAAAAGGTAATTTCGGCTTGGATTTTTTGCCGATAACACGTTACGGGCAGTCAGTCAGTTAAGTGCCATACGTGATACACGCTTAGGCGATCATGTTTCAAAAGCGACATGACTGACTGGGCAGAAGATTATCCCGCAGTAGGTTACCATTGCTTTCTGCGGTAGACTGATTTCATTCATGTTGTTTGTCAGGAGGAAAATACTATTGCTAAAGAAAAACTCGGCAAGCTAAAATAAATTTCAGAATATGTTCTTAGATGAATAAAGAAATGTACAAAAAAGACAAAAGCAATTTCCAAATTAAAAGAAAATTTGGTACCAGTTTTTAGTCTAAAAGAAATATCTTTAAATGCGTTGAAGTTGATTAATATTGAGCTAGATAGATTACAAATAAAAGAAACAGATTACTCTGGAAGGATAAGCCAGCAGGTTTCATCGGAAAAAATGAAGATTCATTTATGTGAAAAACTTTTAACAGTATTGAATTACTTCTGCGGAAAACTGGTTGCCAGCGAAGCATATAGAACACAATCTATCCTGTTATTTAACCCATAACTGGAGGGAAGAAACTGATTAATAACCTTCCCAAGACTATTAGCGCGTAAGTGAATGCAAAGAATTCAGCTGAAATTCGAACTCGTCTCCCCGATTCTTAGTTCCAAGTCGATATCCACTGCACCACGACGCACATCCGGCACGTTATTGTATTTTAGCTATAAAAAAAAACTATTCTTTATGAATATTGAAGAAAACATCTCCACGAAAATAGAATGAGCTATTACTATCCGAAAGCCTCTTCCAAACGCATACTTTTGCTTTTCCCATGCAGTATTTAAAGACGATCACAATTGGTACCCAGATGATCACAATTGGTACCCAGATGATCACAATTGGTACCCAGTGTCCAAACGTTTTTTTACGAATGCCTTACGTCCCACTCAGTGCATTTGAATAACATTCTTTTCTCCGTATTCCAAATGTTGTGAACTGTTTTCAATCAGAAACCGTTTTTTCACTGAGAACTGCTACTTTGTTGAACAAACTTCTTCGAGGATGTTTTTCTGAATTCAATAATAATGACCGCTTCAGTGATAAATTATTATTTATACACATTATCCTTATAATCTTCACTTCCTCTATAATAAACTTCCATTCATATAACACACCTCATTCATCATTATAGATTTTATTTCAATATTCTATTTTCAGGGCTATCGAGATGAATGTTGTTTGCAAAAGCAACCTTCAGAGGTAGTAACTAATGACGACGCATGTGTTTGGCTTTCGAATCTTTTCAGGGGAAACATAGAGAAAGGTTTCGACTAATATTTCCAACTACCCACATTCGCTACGAAGTGCTCCAAGAAATAAGACTTAAGATAAGAATTTCCAAAATAGAAACTTTCTCCTGGAATTGAAAAGAGAAGGAAGAAGAAAGATGAAGAGAGAAAGAGGAAAAAAAAAGAAAAATATTCCTGGCAACGTAAACAAAAACAAAACAGAAGTAGACGCAATGGGAAATGAAGATGGCGCATCGTAGCTAACCGGCAAAAAGGGCGAACTAACAATTGAGTACTTTTGTCATCAACCTGACGAGGGCGTAGAACGCCGAAAATTTGTTTACAAATTCACTGACAGCTATAAGCTCGACAACAATAAACAAAAATTTGAGCATAGAATAATCTGCACTAACAGTAGTTTTACCGCAAGTTTTTACAAAAAAAAAAAAACAATAACAAAAATCCAAGTCATCCTTTTATATAGACTCAACAGTTCGTGATATTAATATGGATATAGCTTACACCTATTCCGGAATATCTATTGTTTCAGATCTTTTTTCTTTATGTTCCTTGTCTAGTCTGGACATAGGCGATCCACAAAATCCTCTATCGTGTAGCTCTTTATAAACTTTATTAACTTTTGTTATTACTCCTAAGCCTGTTCCATCATGAATTTACTTAATCTCATTAAGTATTTTATGCGCTGTATTCTTTGTCCGTCTTGCTCTCTATCTGTCTAGTGAGTATCAGATTTTCCAAACCTCCTCTTTAATGATTTACCCTAGAAAACTCAATAGATGTTAAATGTTTGTTTCTTTTTTCTATCTGATTCCCGGTCTTCATCTTCTTCTATATGTCGTGACCGTTCAGGATATAGACGATCATGGCCTTCCACATCCCCCTATTATTGGTGGCTCTTAGGACGCTTTCTCCTGTTACCCTAGTCTACTCCCGTTCTGCGATCTACTTGCTCAAGACCGTCAAGTATGTATTTTTTAATCGTATCACCCCGAGCAACGCTGTAATGCCACTGGTGTGCATGGGGCTACATAAGTGTAAAAAGATTAATTAGAAGATAGTGAAAAGGAAGACGAACCAGGTAGAAAGGAGAAATAGAAGGATGGGAATGCAGGTGTGATGACAGTTTCAAAGGTGGAGAGAAAGGAAAGAATATACGGGGTGGGGCAAGAACTAGAGTCAAATGGTTAATAGATGAGTATTGACATTGCATTTAAATTCTTGGAGGTTGAAGCCGTCAGGAAAGCAAGAATATGGGTGCGAGTTCCACAGGCGGGAAGTGCGAGAGAAGAAGCTGCAGGAGTAGAATTGTCATCTGCATTTGGTTAATCTAACTGTGAATGGGTGGGACCTAGTTGCCAATCTGGTTACACGAGTAAACATCTGTTGAGGAGGCATCAGTGACTTAAGTTCGTTCGAGCAGAAGCCATGAAAGTATTTATAGAACAGACAAAGGGAGGACACATTTCGTCGGTGGGAAGGTGGCTGTAGTCGAGCCGCCAAGTCGGTACCTATCACATTACTGATTCTCCTTTGGAGCCTGTAGTGATCCTTGAGATAAACGGTAGGGGTGCCTGATCATATATGGCAGCAGTATTCCATGCTCGGACGAATGGTTGATTTGTATATATGCAGGATGGATTCAGGCGGGAAAAACATGCTGCTTCCCCCTGTCTATCTTTCCCTCTATCTGACCTGTGAGTATCAGATTCTCTAATCCCTCTTTCCTCATCACATGTACCAGGAATTTCAGCTTTCTTTTCCTGATATGCAGTATTAGTTTATTTTTGGTTTCCATTTTTCCAAAACCTTATCATTGATCACAAGCGCAGTCCATGATATCCGCATCATCTTTCTGTAGAACCATATCTAAGCCGCTTCAAGTTTCTCCTTGATCTCTGATAAGATTTTCCAGCATTCGCTTCGTGATTAGAAATGAAACGTGTAGGTTTTTTAACCGGCTATCCTGTTTAGAACCTCAGGTAAGTTCGTCACAAAATCACAAATATCTGAAGCAAATAACAGAAACCAAATCAATTGAAGATGTTCAACAGCAACAATATTTTAAATGGATAGCGGATTTATAATAAGAAAACAATAGCATAATTAAGATGTTCGCGTTCTACTCTACTACGGACAAAATATTATGACGTTAAACCCTATTAAGATTTAAAAATCTAGGGTGAGTTTGTTTGCAAAGCAAACGGTTTGTCCTGCCACTACAAATGACTCATACGAATGAACGACGACTTGTTTGAAATTTGGTATTGTGTTGTTCTATAGTGCTATGACAACAGAAAATGGCCATGTCTTAAATTAAATTGTGCCGCTTGGAAGCCTTGAAAAACAACGACGTTGAAAGAAAAATATATAATAATGTATTGTATGTATTAAATGTTAAACTGAGGAGAAAGGCAATAGCGACTGGACTAGATAAACATATTAAGAGGATATCTTTTTAATTTAATCGAAAAAGGAACATTATTGATTTACCACTGACTACTCGGTCAATAAATGAAACGTCTAAAATTACTAATTCTATCTAAACTTATTTATAAATGGAACTTTGTCTCTGTGTGTGTGTGTGTGTGTGTGTGTGTGTGCGTGTCCGTTACCTATAGACTCCGAAACGGCTGAACCGATATTCTTGAAAATTTACACAGTTGTACTATAAGCGTCTGCGAGTGTTCTTAGCTAAGATTTGTGTCGAGGTAACCCCAAGAGGCAAGATGTTTGTGTGTGTGTCTGTTTATCTGCCTGAATGTCTGTATTTTCTTCAGCCCTTTTATCTTAGTTTTTGCTTTGGGTTTGGCTCTAAGTACGTATAATTGTACTTCTTAGTCTCAGCCATGATACCATTTACTCAGAGGACTTATTTAGCCTTCAATATTCAGTTTACGACGAAAAAACCTATTTGATATTAATACCAGGAAATCAAAATTTGACTTACATTCATTTTTCTTTCAGTCTACGGTTTCGCTTTAATTGGAAACAACTATTGCTTTTTAGTCTTTCGTGCCAACGTCCAAAGTGTCTGAGCTCCAGGACATCAAGGATTAGTTTTAAAGCTTTCCTTACAAGCGAGCAACGTCGGGATATACTGCTACTTTCTTTATAAGAAAATAGTTAATATTTTACTGATCGTTACCATTCCTAAATCACATTATTTCAAACCAGAAATAGCCTTAGAGTCATTGTTGTAACACAACGCCATTCGTTCTGGAATAGTCTCCAAAATAACTTTATGGAAAACTAATTCACTATTTGACACTGATATTCACCGCGTATCTGCTGTATCCTTGGGAACTATCGGCAATATCTATGTTGTGGAGATATTAACACTATTCCAGAGTGTGACGTGGACTCGGCTAAAAGGTATATATACTGAGGCCTAGAATCATCCTAGCAAGCTGCTAGACCACCACGACGCAATCAGTAGAGGTAAGCGAATTTTGTATACTACAACAGATTCAACAAGACTATGTAGACCTCAACCGCATTATATTTCTTGATCATATTCCGGTCGTCCAAAGGAACGAAGACAACAGTGGCGACGAGGATTTGAACACACACGGAATATAAAAAAAACGTAATGGCAATGGAGGATTCGAATTCACGCTTAAAGAAAAAAAAAGTTCTTCCTAGTTGTGCAAGCGTGATACACAATAGAAGAATGGAATTTAATTATTCAACAACAAGCATTCCAGAAAACATTGTTGCCATACAAGCAAGAACAGGTAAAGGATATCCTGGAAATGCAAAGAAAAGACAATACGTGAAAATCAATTTGCCGAACTAGGTCGTTAATTCAATTATTGAATTCAAGTGCATCCCCAAAAAAATAAACACTACATCTACATCGTAATCTAGATGATACAAGGCCCCTTTCAAAGAGGAATGTCAAAAACGGTCGGATAGAAGGAAGATACGTCTTCTGTTAAAGAAAATTCTGTCGCGGTGAACACGAACACTAAACACGAAAAATATCCGAATGAGTTTGATTTTGTCGAATAATCTAGAAAACTATAATTTAACGAAACTGTCGTAATAAACAAAGATTTTTGGTAAGAAGAATTCACTTTTTTATACACATTGGTAGTGCATGAATCTTACTAAATGCAATATTTTCCCATATGCCGGTAAAATCAAAAGTTGTACTAATTCAAATTGGATGAAATATTCCCAGATAAATTCAAATGCCTAATCTTTAAAGTGTTAACACTAAGCCACAATACGAAAAAATGCTCTCAATTTCTTACGAAACATAAACAGGATTCAAAGTTACCACTTCAGAATGTTGCGGAAGAGTGTCAAAAATTGTGAATCTATGTCACAATTCATAGAAAGTCAAAGAAGATGGCAGGTCAGAATTACAACTATTATGAAGAAAGACAATAAGACAGTACCACTAAAAAGAAGAATCAAATAACCAACCATGCTACGAATGTGATTTGCTTCATTGGAAAATTAAGTGTCTATTTAAAACTCAAAGATATTTGAATTGCGGAAAAATACGACACAACCGAAGCTACTACTAGTCGAAATGAATACACAAACAAACTTACTAAAAGTAGTGCTGCTAACTAATAAACTAGAAAGTTCAAATAACAGAAAGTTCGTTACAATAAAAAATGAATAACATTAGAATTAAATTTGAATAGACACTGGTAGTGATATTAGAATTATAAATTAACAAATTTAGAACAGAATTGGGAAGCTTAACTTACAAAAAGCCGACAATTTCACAAGACGAAGAAATCAGAAAGAAATTAATTTTCTTGTGAATGTTACGTGTAACACCGCGCTTTCGAGTAAAAAGAAAAAACAGGTAGATGTTTATATAATACAAAAACGTCTAACTTCAATTTAATTGGCGTCGATAGGCTAGAATTATTTGAATTGTGCGTTTGTCATGTTGCGTTTTCATGTTGTTTGTCAGAAGAAAATACTCTTGCTAAAGAAAAACTCGGCAAGCTAAAATAAACTTCAGAATATGTTCTTAGATGAATAAAGAAATGTACAAAGACAAAAGCAATTTCTAAATTAAAAGAAAATTTGGTACCAGTTTTTAGTCTAAAAGAAATATCTTTGCATGCGTTGAAGTTGATTAATATGGAGCTATGTAGGTTACAAATAAAAAAAATAGATTAGCCTGGAAGGATAAGCCAGCAGCTTTCATCGGAAAAAAATGAAGATTCATTTGTGTGCAAAACTTTTAACGGTATTGAATTACTTCCTCCTCCTATATTTATATCCCCTACCAAATCCAGTGGATACATTTGCGAAATTAAATTGTGATATTTACTGAAAAAAATGACGTGTCTGGAGCATATCATAAAATTGAAATGAATTGGAAATGTCAGAAGTATTTGACTGTTTATTCACACAAAGGACTCTACAAATTGAAAAGATTACTCTTCCGTGTAAATATAAGCTCCAGATATTTTCTAGCAAATAATAAATACTATGTTGCCTGGACTAGACGGTACTGTTGCTTACATAGAGGAAATACTTATTTATATTACCGCAATGATACCACACATAAAACTGCTTCAACGCCTCTTTCAGAGACTATATGATTACGAGTTCGAAATCAGTGGACAAATATGTGGACAAATATGTCATTTCTATATGGATAAGATGTAATACATATGTTAGATAATCGATGAAAAAGGAAAGATTCCAGATCCCTTTTGAGCAAGTGTCTTTAAATAATGATTTCACAAAGAAAAACTTTATAACATTTATTTGCCATAAATGTACAAATTTCGAGTACCGTTAAATAATTTACTTAAGTAGGGTACAGATTGAGATTGATATGCGGAATGTCAGGAACCGTTTGAAAAAATTAAATAAAAACTAAACCTAATGACTTAATGAATTACCGCTGTCACATTACGACCCGCTGCGACAAATAACAACAGCGTAGGACTCGAGGGAATAAAAAATAGGGGCCGTAATAAAGCATTATTTCGAAGGCGGTACAATAAAAGCAGTTGTCTCCGATTCAAGTAGTTTGACAAGTACGAAAAAATACTACAGTCAAATTGATAAAGGTTTTGGTATGTTTCCATAAAGAAATGTCACAGAATGTTATTAAGAAAATTCGTACAGCAAACAAATAGTCGTCCATTATTAATTACATTCGGTTCTAAGAAAGCAATTTCCACGCATATTGCAAACCAACTACAGTGTTTGGCTACAATGTTGTTGATATGAAATGTCTACCGTCTAAACGCTTGGGACACGCAAATGGCTTATCTAGACTGATGTCAAAATGTAAAGATGAATTGGAAGATATTTTGACTGCACTGCTAGAATCTGAAACCGAAATTAAAAGCGTTGTGTGTAACGGTAGACTATATCAAACTTTTTTCTAAAGATGATAAGATTATTCAAAATACCATGAATGACGTTAAGTTGAAATGAAGTAAAACGTGAATTAAACCTAGTAATAATAATACAGTTTTTTTATTTGTGATGAAGTAATTTTGTATGCGAAAATAATTGTAATTCCGCGATCCTTACAAAAGATTATGAAACAATTTGTGGCATAGGGAGCTGGTTAATGTTTCTTTGATTCGGCCTTGTGTCAGACTTAACCGAACTCTCTACTGCTTACAAGTTTTAAGCAGAATTATCATCAGAAGGTTTTCATCAGAAGCTTGGTTTTCGGAAGGTTGGAATGTGGAGAATTATGTGGAATAGTGTAAGATTAAAATATACATTTTGCAAAAATAGAACTTTTATAAAGGAGGAATAACAAGAATTCATAGAAATTAATGTTCAATGAGAAAATTAAGGGTATCAAGAGTTCGTACAAAATATTCGTAGTAGTAATTGTTAAAAGAAAATGTCCGAGTTGCTTGAAGTTGAAGTTACATTTTAGGTGTTTGTCTCGCTGCTCCCATTTGACTCTTCCTGACTGACGTTGATGAAGTTCTTTTATTGTAATCAGGACTTTTGGCATTTACTCACGAAGTTCTTTTCGATCTTGCTAGTCGCTCACATTTGTCATAAATCATTTTAACACTTACTTGCGAAATCTGGTTTCGACTTTTTCTTTAAACAGATTGTCAATCTTTTTTCTATTTAGGAAAAACCATGATTTCACACGTCATTGTGAATTTTTGTAAAAGCGAAGAAGGTTGATTTTAATTAATTTCTTATCCGCTACAAATTTCAGGTAGAACATCTGGAAATATTGATCATGTCCCTGATGAGAAGCTACTTTTATTGGCCAGGGTTAAACATATCAAAAATACAGTTAGAAACTACAATGGTTGTAATTCAGAAAAAAAATCACCACCTATACAATATCAGGCAAGGTCAAGCATTGGTAAATAATGGAGAAGAATACATATGAACTGTCAGCTCACTAAATGGTTTAGATCATTGTCGTCAACATTTTCATAAAATGGTCCAGTATATTGAAGTATACGACTGACTACGGCAGTAACGATAAGTACTTAGAACGCTTTGTAAGGTTTCGAGTACCCGATAGTGAGGTATCCGATAGAAGTACTTAGTTAATTTCTAGTAATGTTCAAAACTTTGGCAATACTATGTGGTTGAATATTTGTCAAGTTCGATTTATCATCCGAGATCGAACGGTTAAGGTGAGAGATTTGTTGACACCTTCAAAATATATTAAAAGCTAAAGTCTTGGAAGTGGAAGATTTAAACATTTTTGAGTGTATATCGAATGACGTCGAATGTAAACGTAACCACAAAAAATGTCACCAGCAAAGCTCATGTTTGCTATGAAAGTGAGAGTGATTTTCGTCTAATTAATACCGGGAAATAAAAAAGAAAATGCAAAGATTTCGAACCCCCAGATCGTTTAAGATTGGTGATAGTTTTCTTTTTAACTTTAAGGCTGGAAAGTTGGACTGTGAAGAATAAAAATTATACAACGCATCTAAACTTATTTATAAATGGAACTTTGTCTGTGTGTGTGTATGTGTTTGTGTGTGTCCGTTACCTATAGACTCCGAAACGGCTGAACTGACTTTCCTAAAAATTTACACAATTGTACTATAAGCATCTGCGAGTGTTTTTAGCTAGGTTTTTTGACGAGGTACACCCAATAAATATCAAAAATCGAAAATCGAAAAAATCGGGTTATAGAAGTAGTGGTCCGATTTTAATCAAATTAAAGACATAGACAAAGACATAAGAAACGATATTCAGAAGTTTCAAGGTTGCAGTTCTTACATTAGTACAGAAAATCGATAATATATATATATATATATATATATATATATATATATATAAAAGGCATTATATTTGTGTGTGTGTCTATTTATCTGCTTGTATGTCTGTATTTTTTCAGCCCTTTTATTTTAGTTTTTGCTTCGAGTTTGTCTCTAAGTACGTATAATTTTAGTTCTTAGTCTCAGCCATGATACCATTTACTCAGAGGACTTATTTAGCTTTCAAATTACAGTTTACGACGAAAAAAACTTATTTGATATCGATACCAGGAAATCAAAATTTGACTTACATGCATTCATTTTTCTTTCAGTCTACGGTTTCGCTTTTACTGGAAACAACTATTGCTTTTTAGTCTTTCGTGCCAACGTCCAAAGAGTCAGTACTCCAGGACCATGAATTAGTTTTAAAGCTTTCATTACACCCGAACAACGCCGGGCTATACTGCTAATTGTTAATAAATTGTACATTGTCAATGTTGGATAATTCTGATATAAAAAACTTGTAAATCAATTAAGTTCTAGATATGCACAGGAAAAGCAATAAATTCACTTTCATTTACCGATTAATTTATGATACATTTGAAGTACCCGCTGTAATACGAATACTGCAGCACACGGCAACAATAAGCAAAAGCTTCTTTATTCGTTCTTCTTTTACGTGCCCTGTTCTTTCAGGACGTAGGCTATTATGAATATCCACATCTCCCTGTCCCTGTTGGCTCTTAGCATCAGGTTCTCCAAGCTCTCCTTCCTCACTGAATGCCCCAGGAACTTTGGCTGTCTCTTCCTAATGCTCAGTATCAATTTCTTTTTCGTTTCCATTATTTCCAAAACCACATCATTGCTCACATGCTCGATCCATGATATTCGCAACATCCTTCCTTAAAACCACATTTCAGCTGCTTCGAGTTTTTCTTTCATCTTCGATGATATTGTCCAACATTCACTGCCATATTGAAGAACCGACATAACATAGCAATTCAATACACACTTCTTTGTTTTTAACGAAATTGCCTGTTTTCTAATACTTTACTCAACTTCGGGACTGCTTCCTTCGCCATAACAATTCGCCTTCGGATCTCTGTTTCGCACTTTCCATCTTCTGTTAGAACCCTTCCCAGACCTGACTAAAACGTTAGAAATGGACCCAATAAAAAACAGTATCTAAAAAGGGGGTTGTTGTGGAGATATACACACTTCTCCATAGTGTGACGTAGACCCTACCAAATGATATAACACTGACGCCAAGAATCGTCATAGCATTTTTTGATACCGTTATAGTCTTGATAAAATCTAATCGTTTGTCATGCGTATAACTCGGATTCCATTTCCATTTCCATTTCATTTCTCTTTCAATTGCTCCAAAAATGTTATTGCTATTGATTTACGTTTATTTTTATATTGATTATATTTGTTGCTATTTTTGTATCTTGGATTTCTTAGTTTTCTTTAATTCTCCACGGCAATTTTATTTTTCTATTTTCTTGGTGTTAAGTTCTATTATTTTTATACTAGATTTTGAAGTTAATTTTTCTTACTTTTTAAGGTTTTGTTTTTATTTCCTCATTCTTAAACCTCCCCTCTTTAACGCCTTTTTTTTTTCATTTTTTTTATTTTACGCTAGATCATCTGTAAAATTTATTTTTATTGATCGGTTTATTTCGGCAATATTTTTTTTCTTGATAGGTGAACATTTGTTTTTGTTAGACGTTCGTTTAATTTTATTTTTATTTTTTCGTCTGCCATGATTTTTGTGCATAGAATATTACTTTAATTGTCTCCACCATTTACCATGTTTCATTTTTTGTATCTTTGAATTTTATTTACTTCATTCTTCACTCGTTAAATCATTTTGTAATTTCATTTGTTCACTGGTAATCCCATTTTTTTCGTCTTCCATTTTAATAGTTTCATTGATAAATTTTGTACGTCAAACAAATTTTATTTTTCCCCAACACTTTTGCATTAATTTGTGCCTTAAGTTGTTTAATTTATTTCTATCCCTTATATGAAGTAAAAAAAAAAGCGCAATCTCTTTAAAAAGGGCGGAGAAAATTTGTCCAATTTGAAAATTTCTGCTTTTCGTGTAGGGGACAGATTGCATAGTGGATAGATCGGGTACGACCAGCTCGGATGTGAAATCATTTGGGGATTTTATCGACGAGTTCGATCTTGTCCATAAATATCCAAATTTGCACATCTAGGTGATTTTATGGACTTGGACGAATAGGAGCTGCTCTCCTTCGTTGGTACGTTTTATCTATCTTCACCGAGTTCTAATTAAGTGGGCCGATGTAGAGCTCTAAGGTTATATTCTATTGTTTACTCGGATCATAGGCGTGTCCAATTTAATATAAAGTAAGATAAGTCTAAGGTTGGTATGGCTGGCTCCTGGAAATTAAACCATTCATTATTTGGTTACCGAGGTTTTCAGGACCAGCTGCTACAGCGGGAGTCGACAGGGGCTGTGTTTAGGAATTAATGATAAGATTTATTGAAATTTGAGGCAGGTCGTTTGCTACTGATTATGGTTGTCGACACAATTTAAATACATTAGCATCACAAACGGCATGTAAAGCAAACTTTGATCGGGCGAATATATCTCGTGATAGTGGCGAAGTAGCCTAGACTAGGGCTGAGCTAGACTTTTTCCTTATCAAGTAAGATCAAGCTCTTGTAGTAAGTGAGAGGTTAAATAGAATGTCTTCTGAAGAAATGAATATGGCCTTTGAGCCGCGTGCAGAAGAAGTAAAAATGCGTCTTATAGTCATATCGTATGTGTCACATTGTAGGATAAGCGGACGGTGACTACAAACGTGAAAATATGTGAGGCTTTTTGTGACTACTTTCAGAATCAGTTAACCAGGGAGCCCAGTGTGGCATCTGTTCAGTTCGATGGTTATTGTTTCAACTTTGCCCGCTTTGATGAAACAGCTCTGGAAGTGTGGCCAGTTAAACAGCCTGAGATCTTGGAAACACTGATGCTGATTGACCGATATAAATCCCTGGGTTTAGATGGTCTTTACGAACTGTACTTCCTGAAACTCATTTGCAACAACTGGATGAAAATTATAGCCAAGGTCTTAACCAATCAATTTTCAGGCTGTCCAGTCTAGTCAGATTAATTTAAGAATTGGTACATTCTATGTGCGCGTGTATATATGTGTATGATCTATATCTTTGTCTCCGTGTCACACACATAAATCAGGAGGGTGATATTCCTTAGGGGCTGCCTTTGCATAATCTGTGAATATACTCAAAGGTGAAACATGAAATGTTTGTTTTTTAATGCTAACCTACAGTCTAGAACGTTCCAATGCTAATTCAATTGCGATGCGCTGATCATGCCATCAAGATGAGCGACAATAGAACGATAACGGACACATAATCCAATCGATAAAAACGTCGGTAAATCCAGTAACTTGACCCAAAGATTTGTGACTTTAATACCTGGCTAAAGCTGTAGTGAATATATAACTTAAAGAGTTAAGAAGATAACTACCTGCCATCCGGAAGATGCATGGCGCATGAAACGAGAATGATATAACCAGCAATTGAAATAAAGGGTTCGGTTTTAAAGTCTGAACAACTGAAGAAGGTCGGATGGTACATCTCCTGAAACGTCGTGAATAAGGCAATTTAGATGAGAACAACAGTCTGAAGAAAGTAAATAACGAAAATTATATCTCATCTCAAAAGTATTGATACATACAGAACGATAAAGGTCCTCATTTCATTTCTTAGTCTCCATCCTCAGAGACTGCCTTTGCCAAATCTGTTAATATACTCGAAGACAAAACAGGAAATGATTCTCTATTCACAAACTTCAAAAGTGGCGGCATCTAGCCATTTCTCATGCAAATTCAGTTGCGATGTGTTGATCAGGTTATCAGAATGAACGACAATAGAACGATAAATATACTCCAACGAGCTACAGAGGGTTACAAGAAACTGAGTTAGACCATGGTTAATGTAGAAAGACAAGTTGGAAAGCAAAGATAATATAAGATTTTCTTTTTGATGGAATTAAAATTAAATTAATTAAATTTAATTTATTTAATTGGACACTGTTTTTATGGAGATGACATCTGCTATAATGGTCGCACTTATCAAACACAAAAAGGAATTTTGTTTTTTTTATCAAAATTAAAATCAAGTAAATTGAACACTACTAAATTGCAAGACATACGTTTTTAAACTTTTCTATTCACAAAACCAAATATATATATATATATATATATATATATATTGTGTATGTGTGTGCATTGTTGAGTTGTGAAAATTTTTGGCGCCAAATTGTCTTTTTATTAGTAGTTTTACTGATAAAATGTTTTTTTGCGAGCACGTTTTGACGTAGAGTGCTCAATATCGGGGAAAAGAAAGAGCGTTGAAACGATTCATGCTGATTCTAAATTAACCGATTAATTATTATTTAATAAAGGAACTAATTTAATGAAGAAATTAATTCATTTCAAATTTTAATGCTCCTCCATAGAAAAACAAATTTCCAATTGTTACCCATGAGAATAATACTGTCTTTTTATTACAAGATAATTAAAATCATAGTTACAATCAATAATTTTAATGGCCTTCTTTAGAACTTGATGTATCTGAATATTTGTAGATTTGGCAAATTAATTCAAACAAAACTAATGTCTTCCTAGAATCTTTCACAATTTTGCTGATCACCTCTACGTAATCTCTTGGCGTTGTTTCTTCTCTTCCGGCCGAATTTCATTATATATTTAAAATTACAAGGAATTATGAGGTTTTCATTTATGTTTGTATGAACCTAAGTGGTATTTTTTTAATATGGTTAAACTTAGTAATAATTTTCGTTCTTATATTCAATAGTTCGTTTTAAGTTTGGGAGTAGCATAATCTTTGACTTTTTTCCTAGCACAGTCTACATATTTTGCTATAGTTGTAAGGCTTGACTGTTTTTACTATACTCCATCATGTCTAGGTCTTTTCCAATTTTGTACAGTTTTTTTAAGTTTTCTATTTTGAATGTAGACTTGTGGTTGAAACACCTGGTCTTAAAAGTGTCTTTGGTTTAACCCAAATATATTGTATTTTGGTCAGTTAAATCTTGTATATTTGCCTTGTAAATGACTTCTTTTGTGTTGCAAAATCCTTGAAGTGGACATTTACTTTTGTCCCTGCAATTGCATTCTTTATTAGTGGTCTTGTTTTGTAAACACTTATCTAAGTTCCTGGCGTTTTGTTTTTTATGAATATATCTAAAATACTAGTGCAACTATAACTTAGCTCGATTTTGTTTCTGTTGAAAATTTTGTTTAGTTCTGATCATATTGAAAAATGTTTATCAATCAGTTTAAAATATATCTGTTCTATTTTAGTCATAAAATCTATTTCAAATATAATTCTCAACCAAACAGGCAAACAGAAATCGATAATTAAAAACGGTATATATACTAACAAATATTCAATTGTAATATATTTCTATATCAGTTCGTGAAATTTATAGTTTTGGTTTTATAAGTGTTAAGAATTGCTTTTTTTATTTTATTACTTTCAACCTTATACTCATATTTAAATAGACGAACCCTTTATTTGCATAAAAAACTTATATACAAAAAATACCAATTTCAAACACTTTAAAATGATTTTATAGTCTGGTAAATGTCAATGAAATGAGAGTGATCAACTGTGATTAAATGTTACTGTTAAGTGCCATAAGTAATACACGCTTGAATGTTCATGTCTCTTCGAGACATGAACTTGGCTGACTTGGCAGATTTTCTCGCAGTAAGTTGCCATAACATTCATCCGTAGACTGCCAACTAATAGAACCTTATTTGTCCTGCTATTTAAACCATAACCGGTCCTGGTTATGACGGTAATCTGCACCTAGCAGCAAGGCCGCTGATTGGAAGGTTGTGAGGAGAATAGAACCACCTCTTAATTGATATTGTTCCCTGGTCCACCCTGACCTGTAGGGGTAGCACATGTTAGGATCCCAGTTATGGGCAAATAGTTAACCCCCAAACTGGATTCAGAACACTACGAAAGTATACAAATAATCTTTTTAGAAATATACGCATAAAAATAAACTTTTATACAAATATATACATGAAAATAAATATTTATAGAAATATGTGCGTTGTGGTACAGTGGATATCGGCTCGGAACGAGAAACCGGGGAGCCGAGTTCGAATTCCAGTTAAATCCATTGTATTCACTTACGCGCAAATACCCTTGGGAAAGGTATTAATCCGTCTCTTCCTTCCAGTTATGGGTTAAATAACAGGACAGATTAGGTTCTATAGTCTTGGTCGGCAACCAGTCCACCGCAGAAAGCAATGGCAAACTACTGCGGGATAATCTTTGCCCAGTCAGTCATGTCTCTTTCGAGACATGATCGCCCAAGCGTGTATCACGTATGGCACTTAACTGACTGATACATAAAGTTTTTTATAAAAAATATATATATTTCTGAATGAAAAATATTACCAACAATACATTTTTAAAGGAAAAATATCGCCATAATAAATTTTTAAAGGAAAACTTTATGACCAGCAATACATTTTGAATACAAAACTGGAAAACATCTTCAGTTTATTTAAAACAAGAAAAAGAAAAAGAAATTTTTCATTACAATCTGACTAAATAAAACTTTTCACTTTATCTAAACATTAAGAAAATACCTTAAACTCCAAATTTTTTGACATTAAATGAACCACGGAGGTTGATAAGCCGCAAAGCTAATCTAAAATAAACCATAACTGGTGTGAAATACCCTTTCCCAAGGATATTTGTGCATAAGATAATGCAACGAATCCAGCTGGAATTCGAACTCTGCTCTTGGATTTCTTGTTTTGAACCGATATCTACTACATCACAACGCAGTGCGCCTGAATGACAAATCTCTCGGTCATTGTCCCTGAATTTATCTGTACTTTTATTGAAACTGCGTGTTTTTTTTTCCTTAGTGCCAAACGTATTTTTTTATTCTGGATTTGAAATAAAATAATACGTTCTGAGGAGTAGCTAGCAAGCGAACTTTGACATTTTGGTTTGGATCTTGAAATCGCTATCCACTGCTTAATTTGGCACTTCGTTTCACAAACGAAATGTATAAACTGTAAATTTTGTCAATCAGTAGCGGAACTTAACAGTTATAGTTGAATTGCTGACTGTGCAATAGGGATTTATGGCTCTTCAGAAGATTATTGCTTTGTTCTAAGGGAAATAGGGTGTGGTAGAATTGGTCTCGGTTGGCGGGGAGACATCGCTTGCAAGGAATAATTATAGTTGCGATTGGAACTACGCCTTAAACGATGGCCATTAGGAGTCCCAACGACTAGGGAACCGAGAAAGTCATTGCCAGCGCTAACGAGCAGTAGCAAAAGAAATCTGAAGTGTCTGAAATGTGTGAGACGATCATTGCCTGTCCGGATTGAGGAGAGGCGCATCTTATAATTTGATAAGTTTCAAGAGAAATGGATAAGAAGGAGCTTCATGGAATAAATTTCTGTTGGATAACCATTTTTGAGTAGACGTTCTGTTTAATTTAATAAGATTTTTAGAGTTTTAAAATCGTAGCCATAGTGTCCAATGTACATCAAACCAAACTACGGTTTATACTGCAAAGTGTGGGGTCAGTCAGTTAAGTGCCATACGTGATACACGCTTGGGCGATCATGTCTCGAAAGAGACATGACTGACTGGGCAGAAGACTATCCCGCAGTAGGTTGCCATTGCTTTCTGCGGTAGACTGGTTGCCGACCAAGGCTATAGAACCAAATCTGTCCTGTTATTTAACCCATAACTGGAAGGAAGAGACGGATTAATACCTTTCCCAAGGGTATTTGCGCGTAAGTGAATATAATGGATTCAACTGGAATTCGAACTCGGCTCCCTGGTTTCTCGTTCCGAGCCGATATCCACTGTACCACAACGCACATCCTAACAAGTGTGGGGTATATGTTCGAATTCGGCAAGATGACGGTTTTTTAAATAATATAATTTGTCGAAAGATCAGACTGTACTCAAAGAAAGTAATGGTTAAAATAAATGGACCTCATATTCAAATAAATGTATTCACTAAAAATAACGTTTAAGTTAAGAACAGTATGTCGGATTAATAAATAAAAGTCGGTCCCCTCTTTAGAAATCCCTTTGTTTATTATTTTCTATATTTCTGAGATGAGGTAGTATTTACAGTATTTACATTATTCGAACTATTGTCCTCATCTTTGTTACCATTTCTACGACGTTTTGGCTGTTTTGTACTCTGGCCTTCTTCAGGTGCTAGACTGAATTCTATAGCATTGGTTGGCAACCATTTTACCGCAGAAAGCAACGGCAACCTACAGCGGGATAATGCTCTGCCCAGTCAGTCATATCACTTTCGAGACATGATCGCCAATGTGTGTGTCACGGATGGCACTTAACTGACTGAGTGATGCTCTTGGTTACCAAGGTGGCTGCCGGAAGTCTTTATGTGTGGCAACAGAACTCTGAAACAAGCTGCACAAGCAGGAGAACCCAGCAACGGTTGTCAGATAATTTCTTCGAATAAATCTGCTCCTACATCTGGCCATCTAACTCTCCAGGATTTAACCCATTTAATTTTTATGTGTGGGTGCATTTGAGTCAGAGATGTATAAAACCGCTTTTATCACCAAAGGTAAACTGAAAACAAGGATTATGGCAGCATTCACCAACTTAAACAATGTAACCGACCAGAAGCGTTACAGTTGTATCAGAAAACTGCTGGGTTTTTTAATAAAATGGTAATTTTATTAAATAGTATTACTTTTTAGCATTTTAAGTTACTGTTGTATAACCTTGCAAAATATGTTTGCGAAAATAATGTTAGTGTTTTTTTTTTGCGTAGATATTGAGTAACGTCTTAAGAAACAATACAATTTCACTAGAAACAAAGAGGAGAGTACTTGATTGCTATTTGATGTCGGTTCTTCAATATGGCAGTGAATGTTGGACAATATCATCGAAGATAAAGGAAAAAACTTGAAGCAGCTGATATGTGGTTCTTTAGAAGGATGCTACGGATATCTGGAACCGAGCATGTGAGAAATGACGAGGATGGAAACGAAAAGGAAATTAATACTGAGCACCAGGAAGAGACAGCTGAAGTTCCTGGGACATGCAATGGGGAAGGGGGGCTTGGAGAACGTGATACTAACAGGCCAGATAGAGGGAAAAAGAGACAGAGGAAAGCAGCGGATAACATATTTGAAGGAAATGATCAGGTGGATGACGGGACGAGAGTTGCATGGTACAACAGAAGAAAGATACTAAGAGTCACCAGGGATAGGGAGATGTGGAAAGCCAGGATCGCCTAAGTCCTGAAAGGACATGGTACATAAAAGAATAAAGAAGAAGTATTTAGACGACAGTTTATAATTCGCAGCCTTTATAATACAGAATCTGAAGAAGGGATATCTACTGAAAAATGACTTTAAATAATTTGATAAATTATAAGAAAAGGGAGCACAAACGAAGAAAGAATGTAATTTATAACAGCTCATCGCCGAGGATATAAAGTTATGTAAAGCAATTAAAATTTAGACCGGACTATGAACAATATTAGTCATTAAGAGATAATGCGAAACATTACTTCAGCTACGTAAAGGGACTCTACGGTCATTTCACGTTAAAACCTCGGCTCTCATAAGACCACCTAAATTAAGAGAAGTTGTGCCTGGTCACTACTAAGGATGAGACAACTAAATTTCCTGGAAAATGCAATGAGGAAGGTGGGCTTGGAGAATCTGATACTCACAGGCCAGATAGAGAGAAAAAAAGAGAGAGGAAATCAGCGGATAACATATTTGACGGGCTTGAGCAGGTGGATGACGGAACGGTGGTTGCGTGGTGTTACAAAAGAAAGCGTGCTAAGAGCCAGCAGCGATAGAGAGACGTGGAAGGGCGTGATCGCCCGCGTCCTGAAAGCACAATGCAAGTAGTAGTAGTAGTAGTAGTAGTAGTAGAAGAAGAAGAAGAAGTTGGTTTTATTCTCACTGGCTACCCCATACTTTCGGCCGTGGGCCACATTTAAAAAATTTAGAAAATCAACTTAGTTGAGTGATTGCTTGGGAATATCAGGTGCTGATGATGTACGGATAGTGTAATGGATAAAGGGACGGAATTGCAGATTACAGAGTTGGGAAAGGTGTGATTTCCCCTTTGCTGTGGGTTAATTATTAGGACGTGTATCAGTAATATATTATTATCCCCCACAAATAAATCTGACAATTAAAAAATATTTCACCGGGTTAAAAAAAAAAAAAAGGCTTCTAAATGTTGATAAGTCGAAAAAAAAACAATCAATCAATACTGATGGAAGCGTGTTTAGAATTAATATACCCATTTTTAGCTGATTTTTCCTGTTGGAATATATTTGCCTTGATGAGAATGTACACAAACATACAAACACAAATACACGCACACACACACACACACACACACACATATATATATGTCTGTGTGTGTGTGTGTGTGTGTGTGTGTGTGTGTGTGTGTGCGTGACTACGTACGTCAATGGGTGTACAAGTGTGTATCTGTGTCTGCGTTTGTATGCGAGACATCACGAAGACAAATTTTTCTCCCAATTTCCTTCCCACTTCTACAAAAATACACCAATATAAGCAGTCCTACATATTGTGTGATTGCTTGGCAATATCCATTATTTAAAATTGATTTTCGGACGATCGCAAATGCGTGAAATTCACGGTCACAAACTCACACCTATCTAACTAAATATTATATATATATACATAGTCATCCGCAGACAGATCTGTTTCGCTGTATCGCAGCTCATCAGTACGGTTAGACTCCGATTGCTTTTAACCCAGGATTGAAACCCGACCGAATTGTCGTCAGTCGGAGATTCTACCTCTGGGCTATGGGCGTTCGGTAGAAGAAGGCAGACTTTTAGCATGTATATTGTCATTATGCACGCCCAATAGCCAGAGTGCTCTAATTCATTAGTGAATGAGCGATGCGTGCGTGCGTGCGTGTGTGCGAGAGTAGCTACTGTTTTTCAAAGTCTACCATTCTTCCAGAGAGCTCAATCAGGGGATGAGAGCGTAAATAGTCATCCGCAGACAGATCTGTTTCGCTGTACCACAGCTCATCAGTACGGTTACTTCTCCGATTGCTTTTAACCCAGGATTGAAAAAAACAGATATTGCTCAGTTAAATTAGACCAGAAAAAAACTTATGTAACTTGAAACATGTTAAAAAAGGCTAGGTCTTAGTGTTGATGTCTGAAAAATGTGCTAAAAAGAGAATTTAGCCATAGTGTCATTTCGAGAAAGCGAATAGTTGCTAAAATGAAAGTTCGAAGTAATGTCTGGAAGTAAACATCTCAGAAAATATATTTTAGGATCGCACAAAGTAGGGAGAAAATGCTTAAAATTCTTGACCAAACCCTCCCTTGTTAGAAACTTGGGGATATGCATTCTGGAGGTTCCTGTTATGCGTTCTAAAAAGCGATAGATGATCAGTTAATATAAAACACTTGAGGATATCGAATGTTTGAAATGAAGGTAGTATAATTGATTGATCTTCTGAATGCAAATACATATATATCTGCGTGTGGCAGTGTATATGTACTTTTATACGCAAACACTCATACATGCACATATATAGATATAGATATAGAATGCATATGTGTATGTGTTTATAAAACAGAAATATTTCGAGAAATTATGAAATATAAATTTCCGTTCTGACTACCACTTGCAAAATTTCACTTTGGACTTTTAGTTTAGATTTTATTCATGATGATATCTAAGTACATAATATGAATTTTCTAAAATTCACTGAAAAGACACTTAACACAGAACTCATTATAAACATAGTATTCATTTTAGTACGTGTAATAAATGTGCTATATCTAACGGATGCATCTTTTATATATACATATTCTTGCATAAAAAGACCGAAAGCATAATTTTTCATTGGCACGACTTAGTATATATATATATATATATATTAGTCATCCACATACAAGCCTGTTTCACTGTATCACAACTCATCAGTGTGGTAGACACATCCTCTTACTTCTAACCGGAATTAAAACTCGATCAATTTGGTGTCAGTCGCAGTCGCTAGTCCACTAAACCATAGGCGCATGGAACCAGACAAGGGACATTTTAACCTGTCTATAAGCAGTGTATACACACGCCAGTCACTGAAAGAACTCAATTCAATTCCGAAGAGTAACGCATATATCGAAGAAGCGGAAACTGTTTTTAAAATTTTCTTCTCTAGAGAGCACAATCGTAATGAGAGCATAATTTATTAGTCATCCACATAATATATAACATGTCTAAAAGAGAATTTGCTGCCTAAATACACACAGATTTAAAATCATATAATCCTGTAGCTTATCCTAACAACATCACCTGACAATTTAAACGTGACCTTGTGAAAAGCAAGATTAAATTAACTGATGATAACTTAACAACTCCCAACAAACGGAAGCAAGAAATGCATAACTTACTAAATTGTTTACAAAAAGAACAGTTTTTGTCATGCTTTACTACAACTTATACCCATGAAAATGATATTGGAAAAAGATTAATAGTTTTGAGAAAATTGGGAAATGGAAAATAAAATCAACTTTAAATGTTACAGCGCATTTCTTACATCTTCCATTTATCATACGCGAAAAACTATCCGTGAGTACGAAGGTATTTTCTACAAGTAAGCAGACAACGTTTTCAATTTATTTACGCTTGCATGCCTAAAAGTGAATTTGCTGCCTATATACACAACTTTAAATAAAATAATATATATATATATATATATATATATATATATATATGTGTGTGTGTGTGTGTGTGTGTGTGTGTGTGTGTGTGTGTTTAACTAAGGGAACATTTCTAGAATTTAAGAAATATGCATTTACATTGTGAGTATAACTGAAAACATTTAACTTTATAGTGCGAGGTTAGATTTTATGCAAGAGATCTAAGTAACTATTATGCATTTTATCTGTCTGCATAAATGCACATTAAGAAAGAACATTGTTAAAATGTTTTTTTCTATATGAAAAATTCGTTTTGAATGCACGAATTCAAGACCAAATGTTGTTTCGCAAGAAAATGTTCAGATCATGCAGAGTGTGTCATAAAAACAAACTGATGCGTTATTTTTACAAGCGGAGAATGACTATAAAAATAAGGGAAACATTCAAGAAAACAAAGAAATATACGAATTGTAGATGCTAGGAAAACTCAATTGCTTATGCAGAAACATTGCTTCTTTTCCCGTTTTATAAGATAGAAGGACATTTAACGTATGCAATAGATAACTTGCATCTGTTTCAAGACACTTAAATACAAACATGGACGTTGATAGATGACACCAATTCTCACTGTATGCATCTGCTGTAAGAACCGCCCGCGTTGTCGGTGTAACAATTTATGAATGGGAATTGAGACACACTCTTATCGTTAGTTAACATTATAATCGCATTTTGGCTTACCGCACAGAAATTTATTAACAAGCAAATAAATGTTTATTGCAAATACATTTTTCTTTATTCGAATGTACTTTTATTTAATAGAAAAGTCCATTTACTTGACACAGACTTTACTAAGTTAATGGCATTAAGAGAAGTAAAGCGAAACCGTCTCTTAGACAAGGTAGTCGTCGAAAGCTTTGTAACCAAGAATAGGTTAATGTAGATTCGTTAGTAAAAGTTTCAACCCAAAATTTGTAAATTTATTTCTACATAGCTTTATCTCTACCCTATCTCTATCTATCTTTCTCTATTTCTCTCTCTCTCTCTCTCTCTCTCTCTCGCTCGCTCTCTGTCTATCTCTCTTTCACACACCCACACTCTCGATCTTTCTCCCTCTAAGCTCTATTGCTCCCCAGTCGAACGTAATCCATTGACGGCCACCCGTCATTATCCAGCGACCGCCCATCGCTATTCTGGGCTTGTTCGATCTAGTCGATCAGTTTTTAACTTTTCTTCCTTTTCCGGGTAGGGATGTAAACTATAAGCAAACCCCTTTATCATCCGGGTGAGGTGATTTTTAAACACAATTTTTTCTTCTCTTAGACCAGTTGCCACCGAAAGCTATGCAACCCAGTGTGTCATGTTATTTATCCATAGCTGATGGGGAAAAGAGAAAGATTCATTCCTTTCCAAAGTTTGTAAGCGAATCCGATGAACTTGACTGGGATTCGAACTTTGCTCTCTGATTCCTCAATCCGAGCTGATATCGATTATTTTGCTGTGCCTTCGTGAATCAGTTTGGAAACATCGAAATCAGAATGTTAATTGACGTTTCTTTGTAAGCAGTGTACAGACGACATAATATTTGACAAAGACAACTGTTTGGTTTGTGATTTGATCAGTAATTTCTATTATAAACAAATAAACATATGCTCAATAACCTCAGCATGTCTCAAGTTCGGTCGGGTGGTGAATTTAGGGCAATTTAAGAAGGAACATGTATCGACAGAGATGATATTTTAACTAAAAATATCGATAACAGAATGAGCTAATGATGTAAGAAAAAGGGAAAACTTAAGAAGTAAAGGATCTATAACCAGACATCTATTAACAATCAGAAAAAGACGGGTTAAATATTTTGAATATATCGTGGGAAAAGAAATCTTAGAAAACTTAAAATTTAGCATCAGAAATAATCTGACGGACACAAAAAATAACTTATTTGAATGTAGGAACAAACTAATCAAAACATAATCTATGTATATAAAAGGTAAGATGTTTGTGTGTGTGTGTGACTTTCTTTCTGTCTGTCTGTATGTCCTTTATACAAATCCACAATTTTTATCCGATTCTCACCAAACTTTACACAAATATTTTTTATGCTTCCGGTCAGGTCCTGGGCTATTTATTTTTTCAGATTCCTTCCGCCGATATCGGAAATCGATAACCCGGTATCCGAACGGGTTCTCTTGCTAAAAGAATCCAAGAGCTAAACGAATCAGAAAATAATCGAAAATATTTTCAACTATTTTTTTAATCGAGTTCACTTCAAGTAAGGCAGTAAGATTACTAAGACATAAGGTGTTACGGGATGTGGAAAAATGGAAAACAGAAACATTAATAAAGAGCAAAAACAATTGAATGATAATAAGGAAGACACAAGATGGCGATTGACATCGCATTTAACGTTTTGAT
Organism: Ascarosepion bandense; assembly: GCA_037127315.1. NCBI lineage: Eukaryota > Metazoa > Mollusca > Cephalopoda > Sepiida > Sepiidae > Ascarosepion > Ascarosepion bandense. The sequence goes on along the minus strand of JBBBDQ010000815.1, from coordinate 3,689,494 downwards.
CATTAAAGAAAAATCTATGAGTTGAAGTTCGTGAAGTGAAACTCTTAGCATGGAAATTACGGTTACATATACCCAAGAAGACAGTAAATTGTTGATTAACTCGTTTCTAGTCTACTACCAATCTTTATACCAAGCCAGTATATTTTCCCAAAATGCATGCGAATACCGGAGTCTTCAGCGGAAAGTAATTGGCGATAGTTCAGCTTCCAAACCTGCTATTTAAGCTCCCCCTTGGAAGATTAATGATTTAAGAGACCATGTTCCCTTGTTGCTTGTCTAATTTACTTTCTTAGGCTACGTGTAAACATTCTTTAACTGCTTACACTGTCTTCTGGTCGCTGGATTTGGAAGGGCGACCGCTCCTTTGCGTATCAGCTGCTGACCTTGTAGCCATGAGTTTTGAATGAAACTTCTTGATTGTTCTGTGTCAGCTTGAGTCTATTGCGTTTATCATGAAAAAGACCGTCGTTTCTGAGTGCTGATTTCAATGTCTATTTATATATATAGCCGAAAAGTATTCAACAAAAACAGAAAAACATGTCAGTCAACATATGAAGAAAGCGGATATTCTCAAAAACTAGAATACAAAAACGAACAAAAATCAAACAAAAACAAAAAAGAAATATAATTTGGTTCACCACCCACCTGCAATAAAACAATAAAAGGAAAAAAAGGAAAAATATTTTTCAAAATAATTGAAAAACACTTCCGTAAAAATATCAAATTATCAAAAGTTATCAATAAAAGTGCAATCAACTGCATGGATAACACGAATAAATTAATTAGAAAGCATAATAAACAATAATGAGTAAATGAATAAAAACCACAAAAATAACGACCAACAAATCAATATCGCTAAATGTAGCTGCTAAAACACGGAAAATAGCCCTCTTAACAACAATTGTGTAACCAATAATATAATGTACTAAAATACGATAATAAACATTAAAAGAGACGAAAAAAATTACATTGGCGTCAGTGAAAAAAATAACGAAAGATATATCCACCGCTTATGTCATTCAAAAAAGAATTATATACAAATAATACCACTTTATCAAAATATATATTGTCCCTCACAAAATAAAATAAAGAATCATAAAAAGAGCAAACCCATAGAACATCAAGAATAAAAATTGTAAATTATGATCAGAGACAAAAATCGTATTTTAGAGGCCAGAAGAATCGCTTAAACAAGAAAAATGAAATAATGGATAAATGTAGACATGTATTCAAATACATACTTGGCTATATAACCACTAATAAAAAAAAACAGAAAAATAACATGATATAAACTCTAAATATATAAATGTAGGCATAGGTAGATACCTACGTTGCCACCTAGGCCTTAACTAAAATAATAAATAACATATTTTTATATATACTCTAAATAAAATAAACGAAATAAGTTTAGCATGAACAACAAACATAAGTACTTAGCAGCCCCATACACTATCAATAGAAAAATTGTAAATTATTCTTAAAGAAAAAACTAGCAATGATTTGTTTTAAAACCATATAAGCGTATATACGTCTAAAATAATGGTTAAATATAGGTCTATAAATAAACATTTAGTCACATAAACAGTAATCAAAATAAACACAAAAATTAGAATATAAACTCTAAACTCTAAATAAATAAATGTAGGCATATTGATAAAAATTTACTTTATCACCTAATCACTAATTAAAATACGCACAAAACATAATAAAAAGTCCAAGTAAACAACAAACAAAAAATATATTAAATATAAATTACAAACAGTTGCGCACAAACATAAAAATGTAATTATAAATTCGATTTTTAACAATTATTAATTAATAATAAAGAAAAACAAAATAATAAACAAACAAAAATACAAACACACATGTACGTTTATGTACGAATGCGTGTATGAGTAAAGGCAAGCATATATATAGACATGTATATTTGGGTGTGTACGTATTCACGCATGTAAATAAACATTCTATATTCGAACATTAAAAAAACCCGACATATCTAAGAACTGGCTCAATAGTATGACAAATTCCGAAAGACAACAGGAAAAAGAAACAAAAAAAAAAACAAATAAAGGGAAAGAGCCTAAAAATCGATTGCAAGGAAAAAGGTCAAATAATATTCCATATTAAGTAAAATACTGACAATACATGCATACTCTACAATGAAAATAAACAAAAACTTTAAATTCTCGAAGCCATCTTATCCAAAATTAAAACTGACACTAAACAAAATGAATTATGAAAATATTAACAATGTTTCAAAATGCCTAATCAGTAGATTTGAAAAATATCAATGTTGTAATTGTTCACTGAAAATACAATAATTCATAACATGTAAATTATAGTTTTGATCTTTATTAAAAACCAGTTACTTCCATAACGTCAAAAATTTTCAAATCCTCGTCACGTTCGTACGTATATTCTCAAAACTCGTTAAGTTTAAACCGTAAGATATTTATAATTTTCAACTTTCCATAACCGAAAACTACATTAATTACGTCTTAAAAGCCAAAACACTGAAGATGATCATGGATTTAAAGTACGAGATTGAAAGTACTTGGCACTATAAAATAAAAATAGAAGTTATGGAAATGCATGCGGAGCTTTTTCGGTATATCTAATCAATATATTAAAAAAAATATTTTGTTACTACAATAGGATTCAAATACAAATATCTATAATACAGCTAAATTATTTCATCAAACATGCATAAATGAAGATATTCTGCTAAATACAAACACACGCTTATATATATATATATATATATATATATATATATATATGTTGTATATCGACAAACAACAAACACGCATATATATAAAAATATAAGTTATATTTTTATTAATGACGATGAACCGTGTAGCATAGGGGACAGAGAATTGAGAGAGCGCGCCTCAAATGGGTTGACGGGAGTGTCGTCGTATCTGTTGTGTGTCTCTCTCTCTACTGCTACTCTGGTCTGGTGAATCCGTGCGCCGAGGTCTTTTTATAATCTCCAGAACCGGGACTTTTTCTTCCGGTTTTGCCTCGCCCACGCACATCACGTAATTCTCAGAGACACCTGTTCTGTTTGCCTCTGTAGCCATTTCCGCTACTGCCGGAAATAAGGTCAAACAAACATCCGTTCCTTTCAACGACCGGAAACACCCTCGCTTGCATCAGCCTTCCTCGGGTGGGGCCAGATTGTTATATTACATATATATATGAAAAACACAATTGGATGTAAGTAATCTTAATTCGTACTGAAATGTATGTTTCCCAGTTGAATACTTTGCATACACTCACGCGCAAATACCCTTGGAAAAGATATTAATACTTCTCTTCCATCCAGTTATACATTAAATAATACCATAGAAAGCAAAGGAAAACTACTGTGGTATAATCTTATTCCTAGTCAGTCATGTTTCTTTCGAGAGATGATCGCCCAAAACGTGTATCACGTATGGCACTTAACTAACTAACAAGTCTTTTAATGTTCAAAATAGTAATTTTACCGCAGTATTTATTATTCAAAGTTTTATCGAAGCAGTGTAACAGTGAATCATACAATAAACCATATAAAGAATAGTCGACTAAAGCGAAAAAAATGTTTTATGTTTTCCTTAAATTAATTTCAGTAAGTGTTCTTTCTCCGTTGGCTCGCTAAGCTTAATAAATAGCATTTATTTCTGACGAAATAAATGCTATTTACTAAGCTTAGAGAACTCTTTATAATACCAGTAACATGATGATGACTTTCGCACACTATCTTAAACAAAAGAAGAAAATCCCCAAGCAATAATAGAGAAACCGATAAAGGTTAGTGGGCTTGATAAAATTAATTTCCTGGAAACTATTTTAAAAGGATGATTTTTATACATTTCAACCGGCCATAAAAGCTAAACTTCCAGTCAATGAATGGCGAATGTTTAAGGGTTAATATTACGTTGACAAATATTGTTTTGATTTTGAATGTTGTTTCTTGTTAAGCATGCGTGTATGATGGCGGTCAATTTTTCACCTCATATTGAAGACGTCAAAATAAATCAATTACAGAAATTTAACTGAGAAAAGTCATAACGGATGATCGAAAGCGTAACACAGAAAGATGGAAGTTGCTTGCAAATATTGAATGATGGCTTCCCAAAAAGAAACAATATAAAACAATCAGGGAAATGTTAAAACATGAAAAATTGAGAGAACTTTTCTGCAGCATCAATCAATAATACACAAATTTAATGCATTTTTCTAAACAGCTTGGTCTTTTTAGGAAAGATACGCTCTATTATAATAAAGGCTGGTGTGTATTTATTTGTGATATATATATATATATATATATATATATATATATATATAGAGAGAGAGAGAGAGAGAGAAGCAACATAATAATAATAATAATAATAATAATAATAACTGGATAGATATTAAAATAATTAAATTTATATTACATTTTTTGTAATAATCAAATAATATCTAAATGGTTTTTATTATAATATTAAAAATCGTATTTGAATATAATAATAATAAAATACATTTTATATAAAAGAATAAAATGAATTTTAAACAATTATTTAACAAATAAATAGATATTAAAAATATTTATAAATTAAACTTTGGAAAAATTAGAATAAAATGCGTTCTTAATTGAAATAAGAATAGTGTATTTACTCAAATGTTCCTTTAAGTTAGATGAAAAATATAAAATGTTTTCTTTCTTTTTTCTTCATCTTTTTCTTTTTTTCTTTTTTATTTTAGAAAATGTGAAGAAAGCTGGAAAGAAAAAAGTTTGTAATAATAACGTATGCAACAACGGAAATAGGGTCTAGAGAGAGGAGTTAAACATTAGATTGACACTTTGGCCGTTAAGATTAAAAGAATTCATGTATTAAAAAATATAAAGTTTTCATTTTAAATTTAAAGTAAATCTCCATTCTGAATAGTTAAACGGACTACACAAATAGTTTTTATGTCTTTCCGTATCTATAAAAAACAAAGGTATTTTTAATATTACATTTAAATTAAAATCACTACAATGATCTAACATTGCCTGATGACGAGATAGAAATCTCGAAACAGAAATTTCCATGTCCCAATGTATTTTTTATTAAAAAACAAATTTATATATATATATTACCAGAGAGAAAGAGAGATAAGAAAGTGATAAGAGAAAGTTAAAAAATAATTGCAAGTAGAATGTTTGATCATCAGGAAAAATGAGCAGTTTATGTTTCGAACTACAATGTTGAAACACCACAATCGACTCGGTACAAAATTCAAATATCTTTGAAGCGTTTAATTTTACGGCAGGAAAGTCTTCTTCTTCTTCTTTTCTTCTATGTGCCCTGTCCTTTCAGGACGTAGACGTTCATGGTTTTCCATGTCTCCCTATCTTTGGTGGTTCTTAGTAGTTTTTCTCCTGTTACACCACGCAATCCCCGTTCTGTCATTCATCTGCTCAGGCCCTTCAAATATGTTATTCGCTACCTTCCTCTGTCTCTTTTTCTCTCTATCTGTTCTGTCACTATCAGGTTCTCCAAGCCCTCCTTCCTCATTGCATGTCTCAGGAACTTCAGTTGACTCTTCCTGATGCTCACTATTAATTTTATTTTCGTTGCCATTCTTTCCAACACTTCATCTTTGCTCACATGCTCGGTCCATGATATTCACAGCATCCTTCTGTAGAAACACATTTCCGCTGCTTCAAGTTTTTCCTTCATCTTCGGTGATATTGTCCAACATTCACTGCTGTATTAAAGAACTGACATTACATGGCAATCTAGCACTCTCTTCTTTGTTTCTAGTGAAATTTTCCTGTCTTAGAACTTTACTCAGCTTCTGAAATGCGTCCTTCGCCATGCCAATTCGCCTTCGAATCTTGTGTCACACTTTCCGTCTCCTGTTAGAACACTTCCCAGGTATTTAAATTTTTGTACTTTCTTGATTTTAGAATATTCCAACTGTATTTAGGATTTTGAAATGCTCTTTTTGCTTATGACCATGCATTAGGTTTTCTTGTGGGTTTTTTTTTTTTTGTAGTCCTTTTTTGTCACTCTCTTCAGCTTTAAGGTGAGAGACTGAGGTGCCGAAACCGGAAAGATTGTTGAAATCGCGAGATTCCTTTTTAAAAGATATGCAAAATATTACGAAAGATCTTTTATGTAATATCGCTCTAGAAGGACTGGTATCATATGAAATATATGTCAGTGAATGTTGGACAATTTTCTTCAGAGATGAAAAGAATGCGGAATATAGAAAGAAAATGTAAACGAAATTATTTATATTTAGGATCAGAAAAAGTTTAAATTCCCGATACTCATAATGAGGAAATAGGCTTTGGAGAATTTGAAATTTACGGAATATTTTAAAAGCAAGGATGATAAAGGAAAACGTCTGGTATTTACTTTCGCGCAAATACCCTTGAGAAAGGTATTAATCCGTCTCTTCCTTCCAATTATGGGTTAAATAGCAGGACAGACTGGGTTCTATAGCCTTGGTCGGCAACCAGTCTACCGCAGAAAGCAATGGCAACCTATTGCGGGATAACCTTCTGCTCAGTCAGTCATGTCTCTTTCGAGACATGATCGCCCAAGCGTGTATCACGTATGGCACTTAACTGACTGGTATAATACTTAATGAACTTTTGTAAATTATAGGTAAAAGAGGTGTTTTTTAATAATTATCACTTATAAAAATCAGTAAAACCACTAAAACACAAGGAGTTACAGAGTGTGGAGGAACTAAGAACAGAAACAGTAATGACCGCTATCTACCGTAAAGACGGTAGATAGCTGCTAATATTGCGGTCAAATATTTGCTGATTAAAATTTTCTGGAAAACAGTGCTGGATAGAATGTCCACAAGCGAGAATAGTGATAAAAAAAAATTGAATAAAGAATATACGCTTACATCAACTCAGTTCAATTCGAAACTGATGAGATCTCGACGCCATTCTATTACGGCAACTGAATTTAAAAAGTCAAGGAATCATAATGAAGATCTCATTTGAGCAATTACCGTAAAAATATTTATAGAAAAGGCAAAGGGAGGCAACCTTACGACGGTGGAAAATTCATCGAAGACCAAACCTTGTATATTACCAACGTTTATGGTGATGAAGAACTGTTATTTACATTATCTGCTCCGAGGAACGTAGCTCACTCGTGTCTTCTCTGCGTGAATTTACACGAGCTACTAGACTAGTAATTACATCCCACCCTTTTACAGTGAAACCAATAAAATGTAAGGGCAACTTCTACTCTCAGTTTCTTTTCTCGCACTTCCCGCCTGTGGAATTCTTTTCCGGATACTTGCTTCCCCAACAGCTACAATCTCCAAGAATTTAAATATATGGTCAATTGCCATTTCCTATTTTACTATTTCGCTACATTTCCCTCATGTTCTTTTCTCCGTCCACACTTGTCTCATCAGCTCTTTTAACACCAGTATTCTCATCTTTCTCTTACCTATACCCTGACACTCCCTATAACTTGATCCTTTTTCTAATCACTCGCCTCCTATGTAACCCCCTGCACACGAGTGGCAGTAAAACTACCTTAATTGGGATGAAATTATTATAAAAAAAAATGAACATTTTTTTTAATCATATACACCGAGCAAGGCGGTAACGACACTGATGCGCAGGGGGCTACGTAAGAGTGAAACCACATCCTAAACAGGGAACAAGGGATGAGCCTCTTCACCTGTTCAGTAGACGTGGATGGAGTGTATCTTTATCGTCATGTTGTTTTATTCACATTGTCTTTGTATTTAATATTTTCTTGTAAAATACTGTTTTGAAATTGACATTTTTTTCTCGCATTTTCATAGAGCACGTTTTCTTTTTTTGGTACTCATAACTTAGATTTAACATAAGAGTATACAATTTTTCATAGAGGAATAGTCTGCAAGTATGAGGCAGAAAAATAAGCTTGAAGATAAATTAATATTTTCTCAACATATCTTTAAAAATTCGTTTTAAATCTTAATTATAAATATGTTTAATTTGAAATGCATATTTGTCTGGTATTTATTTCGTGTTTGCTCTTCAATAGTCATCCAAGATTTAGTAAATACGCCTCATCACCAGTGTTCATGATGTTTATATGTTGACCGTAATTTCCTACTCAATATCTTGAAATGTTTGCAATCAATTTTACGCGTGGTGACTCTTCGTAAACTGGTTCCTAAATACGCGCCTAAACCTAACGACTGTTTGCAATCACAGGAAAAATAAACGGAGATTTGCTTAGCTTCTCATCAGTTTGTTACATGATTAGATATTAATAGCCCTGCCTAATCACTCTAGGCACATATTAGTCATTACTTTTGCTTACGCGGAGATTAGTGATGCGTCTGTTTTGAGTCATTAGTCTCGGGGTTGGCTCTCTTTAGACGAGATAATATTAGGTCCGGGACGCGCCGGTTAAGACATTTCATTGAGTTTGACTGAAAGAAGTTATTTTTATGACAAGAACAACAGTTGGACCCTCATTAAACTGCGCCAACAAAAGAACCGGCATTGAGTTTTAAATTATTTTCCTTTGCGAATCAAGAGGCTTTCAACTTTCTAAGCGTTTAATGAATGAGAATAACAATTACATAAAAGCATTGACGTTTATACGCAGTATCTCAAATATATATATTTAGCTAGATTATAGTGATCTCTCTCTCTCTCTCTCTATATATATATATATATATATATCGAGTGAATACAGAACGAAGAAAGAATTTTTACAACGTCCAAAATATTAATTTAAAACAGTGCTTGATATATAATATATAGAGCTGTGAATATTTATTAAAAATTATACTTTAGAACATGTACATAATTTTTATATATATATCCACTACAAAGGCACATTTGTTTCGACGTTGAAACTTCCTGATGAGACACTGAAGTTTCAGTGTCGAAACAAATGTACCTTTGTAGTGGATATATATAAAATAATTATGTACATGTTCTAAAATATAATTTATAATATATATATATATATATATAATGAATGTGTGTGTGGTGAGTTGTGATTATGTTTAGCGACAATGTTTTGTTTTTTCAGTAGATTTCCTAATAAAATATATTTGGGTACGTAGTTTTTTTTTATCGTAAAGTGTTTGATATAGGGACGGAGATAGAGCGGTGATAAGCACAAAATGTTTGTCAGTTTAACTGAGCAGATTCATGCTGAATACATGACTGATTTTTTGTGCTCATATATATATATATATATATAACGCTTTAAAGGTTATCTTAGCGGATTCTCGTATTTGGGAAGACGCTCTGCATATCGATTAGACCATATATTTTTTATTTTCGTGTATGTTATTGGATCGCCCTATGTGTATACAAGAATGAATTCGCATGATGTGTACATATAACCCTGCCTATAGAGAGAACGGCAGTTGATCAGTAACTTGGTGCAGAGCTAATTGGAGTTGTTTGGATATAGATTTATTTCCCGGACATACTATTTCAGACTGTAATATTGATTTCTACCAATAGTATTCCTGAATTGATTATCCCTGTTCCAGTTTGTATATTACATTCAATATAACTTACATTTTCTATATCCATATCTGTTTTTGTTATTTATTATTTCGTGTGGTTTCTCACCCGGAATCCACAGCCGTGTACCAACCTGAATATTCCATAAAGTAATTAGATCCAAACTTGTAGACAAAAGAGAGTACACTGTTTAATAAACGGGACATTTACTCTAATATAAGTATCCACTAAACACAAGGTTTAAAGCTATGGAAAACATGTCGGATTAATAAAACACACACACACACGCGCGCACACACACACACACACACACACACACACATATATATATTTCATTCAGCAATGAATAAGAACACTCTCAGCTATTGGTCATGTACAATGATAATATACACGCTAAAATATTTGCCTGCTTCTACCGAGCGCCCATAGCTCAGAGGTAGAATAGCCGAGAGACGCCAGTTCGGTCGGTTTTCAATCATGGGCAAAAAGCAATCGGATGTCCAACTCTACTGATGAGCTGTGATACAGCAAAACAGATCTGTCTGCGGATGATTATATATATATACACATAAATTAATAGTTATACATATGAGGAGGTTGTACATATGTATAGTATTAATTTTTAGGTAAGCAGTACTTTTTTTTTCAAGCAGTACTCAGTTTATGAACAGAGCTGTATTATATAATATATAAATAACAAGGCAAAAAGATTTACTCAAATAAATAAATAAATAAGCCACTTCCTCCAAATTAACCGTTAGAAGGATTACCCACAATGCCCCACTGACAAGTATAGAATAAAGTGCTCAATATCAGAACGAACGTATGTAAATATAAAAGAGTGAACATAGAATTCAAAACTCAGAGGCGACAGAATGTTTTATGCTAAGCGCAATTATCAGTAGCCGATGAAAAACTTAACCCATGTGGCCTGATGATTGCGCTCAGCATGAAACAGTCTGTCGCCTCTGAGTGTTGACTTCAATACTCACTCTTTTATATTTACAAACGCATTCGTAGGGTAGGTTTTATTTTTTCGGTAGTTGCAATTATTTTTAGAAGGGTCATTTTCGCTATTATTTGGGTGATAGGTGTGGTTTATGTTAGTTAAATACACTGTCCCATAAGTTTTAACTTTCAAAAACTTACTAGGCTAAGTGTAGATGACTTTTTGTAATTAGGGTGCGCTGATTCCAAATCTGCGAACCGTTTTTTTTTATCGGGTCTCAATTCTTTTAAAATCGCATACTAACATTTTAAATTTTTTCGTAAATTAAGGCTTTTTAGATCAAAGACTATAGTTTCACTTAATAAATTTTAGTGATTGATTTAAATGATATTTTAATGATTGTTTACCATATTTTACAAATATGTACAATTATATTTCGATTATCAAAAAACTATACTATTTTAACTATTTATTTTTACGATTTCACTTGATAAAATGTTTCAAAAATTTGTAAAATTAATTTACATTGCAAGAAAAAGCATACACTAAACAAATTTAAAGTGGGAGCTATGTTTAACGCTACTTAAGATTTTTCTTATGCTTGCTACCAGGCTCATCACGTTGTAGAATCCAAATAAAATCTGCCAACATAGCTAGGCTCCACTTTCTTTTGTAACGAGTTTCCATTGCATAGTGAAATCGTTCACCTTGTTCATCGTTTTGATCGGATGGATTTTCTGGAAAAATGAAAGATGGAAGTGGAGAAAATGGAGTTTTAGCCACATACTACATCCCAATCTCTGATGCGATTTAATCAAATCATCCACTAAAACTTCATAACCCGCAGACTTACGCTTTCCGAAAAAACCATTGCATACTATCTTGAAGCTAACCCATGCTGCTAGTTCCAGTTCAGTTATAGTATCATCAAAAGCGTCGTCAAGCATAAGTTTTCTAATCTGTCGACCAACAAATACAGCTTTTACTTTTGCATCACTTAATTTGGGAAACATTTTTCTTATATACTTAAAAGCAGGTCTATCGTTGAATAACGCCCTTACAAATTGCTTGATTAACCCTAATTTAATATAAAAAAGAGGGAGAATGATTTTTCTTTCTTTTTCTACGAGTGGTTCTCAAATATTGTGGGAGCCTGGTGCACCGTCTCTGGGTTACAATTCTGAACGCATGTCATGTTATTTTTTAGCGCGGCTACGCATTTGAATAGGAAACACATATTTCGTGAAACCTATTTGAAGTCTACTCAAAATTGCAACCACTTTTAAATCACAACATTTATGCTTTTCGTTCTTTATCATTTCTAGAATAAATGCCAAATTTTTGTAATTCTTTATTAAAACCACCAAATGGGCAACTGAAATCGATGGTAGGGCGTTTTCATTATTCAGAAGTACAGATGTTGTACAGTAAAGTGAACAATCGATAAACAGTCTCCATTCAGTAGGGTCGTAGCTCGAATTCATATCCATGAACAGTCCAAGAATTTTATTACAATGTGCCTAATTGTTTTTTTTTAAGAAAATCTATGTACAAAATCATCAGAACTCGAACTGAACTTGCTTAATCGAACATTTTTATGCGACATATTCTTTTCTTGTAGCCGCGAAAACTTCATTCTGATGTTTTGTTAAACTGAGATCTTTCACGAGATAGTTTAGCTTTTTTTGGGTGAAGAGACTTGGTTATAATTTTGAAGCTTCCATCTCTAAAGATTCATCCTGCTTAGATGAAGATGCGCCTTCTGGTTCTGACTATTTGAAATCGGAAAATTCCAATAAATCTTCAGCCTTTGTTCTTGATGGAACAGGAATTTCTTTAGAATGTGGAACAGGACAGATGGCTGATCTAAGATTCGGGTATTCGACAGATTGTTTAGTTTTCTCTTGATACCAGAAATAAAAATAACACATGAATACATTTTTATTTATTTAGAAGGATTATGAGCAGTAAGGCTAAGCGTAAAACTAGAATTTAATTAAGAATATGAATATATATATATATATATATTTACTTTGTGCTTTACTAAGACAAAAATAGCAAATTTCAGTGTAATTTTGCGGCTCTCGCCAGACCATCGGAACACCGAATTTAAGATCTTTTCCGGAACTATTTGCCTATTTCAATCACGAAAAATTGAGCCCTGTATAGACAAAAATGCGTATCATTTTCGTAATCTACGCAACAAAAATTACCCAGGAAACGGTACTTCTCTGTTCAGTATTTTTTGGTTGTAGGACAGTGATATCATTTGATATCATACTGTTATGTTGTGAAATAAATTTATCTATATTTTTAGTGCAACTATAACTAAATTTGACATTGTTTTTGATGAAGATCTTCTTAGTGTGGGTGAATGGTAGAAATGTTTATGAATTAAGCTCAGAAATAGTTTGCTGTTAGTTTGGACATTTCGACTGAAGCTTAGGCTAAACCAAATAATGTTACGTCTACGTGATTTCTGCTTATTTCTGCCTACCTTGTTTTAACGGAATATTCTAAATTAGTGTAGTTTACTTTTTTCTAAAACATTAATGTATTTAATTTTAGAATTGTCTAAAATTTCCTTATTGCTGGAGTTGGTACTTAAACGAAATTAAATAGATTTGTGTAGGTTGTTGGTGATTCTTTGGAGGTGATTTCCCTGATGATGTATGTGTGGTTGTGTGAGCCGATAAGTGTATGGTATATACAGGCCATTGCTCGGATCGAAGGAAATATCGAAGAAATTTACGATTTTAGCGTTAGTTAAAGTGGTAATGTTGAGATCATATATTTTTAAGTAATTTATTCAATCGTTTCTGAGTCTATACGTATTTAGTAGATTAGTTTTGTTAAGTTTTATCAATCCGTTTTCTCGGTAATGTCCAGTGTTACATAACTCGAAAATGTTCATAAAATTTTAGAGCAAAAAGAGGCCTTCCAATTTTCTAGCCTCTGTAGCATTATACGTCCCCATGGAGAAGAAGGAGTCAGTGTTGTTTATATATATATATATATATATATGGTGTAATTGTTAGCAAGCTCGTCTCGCTAGAATCATTATAACTGAGTAGTGAGTTCGATCCTCACTGGGTATCCTCTACTTTCGGCCGTGTGTCCCGTCTAAGCTACGCTTAGAAAACCACCTTCCTCTAGGTTTGGGGGTTGCGCGCAGGGATAACAACCCTGCTCCATAAAAACAGTTTGTTACGGAAACAGCAAAAACGCTGCCCTACACAACAGGTGTAAGGAAAAGGTTATATATAATTTCACCCTAAGCAAGGCAGAACTGCCACTGTTGCGCAGGGGGGTATTTAAAAGGAAGTGAAATAAAGAGGAACAAGTTACAAAGATACAGTGGGTGTCAGAGAATGTATAAGAGAAGCCTGAGTACACTGGGGTGAAGAGAGCTGCATGAGAGTAGAGTTGAATGGGAGAACAGGAGACAAAAAGTCAGATACAGCAGTCAGAAAAAGAATGCGAAACAAGGAAATAAGAAATGACAGTTAACACTGTATTTAAATTCTTGGAGATTTTAGCTGTCAGGGAATCAAGTATACGGAAAAGAATTCCACAGGCGGGACGAGCAAGAAATTAAGCTGTAGAGTAGAACATTTGCATTTTATAGGTTTCACTGTAAAATGGTGGGACCTATTTAGTAGCTCGAATAACTTCATGCACAGGGGACACCAAGGGGCTAAGCTCATTGAATCAAAATCCGTGAATGTATTCGTAGAAGAGACGGAGAGAAATCATATTACGTCGGCGAGAAAGTGGCTGAAGTTGAGCTACTAGATTCTCTGTTGAATTTTGTCAAGGAGCACGTAATAAATAACAGGGGCACCCGACTATATATATATATATATATATATATATATATATATATACAGAATAGGTCAGGAAGAAAACACAACTCAGGTATTAGTGTAACAAATATATATTTACGGAAAACAAGTAAAAGTGTTACACGTCAAGCTGACTGCTAAGTGGAGACCAACTGATCTCCTCTGTCAATCTTCAATTGAACGTCTACTTGAGACAGTCTTCTGATATATATAGTCAGGAGAACAGGTCATAACATATATATACATATATGTAAACTTATTACTATACTCGTTTCAAAAAACACTCCGAGTATATACACGGGAGAAAAAAATGGTTGTAAAAAAAGAAAGAACTAAGCATGTGAACATCCTTCAAAGTTCGTAGCCCAAAGAAAAAACACGAGACGAGTAATCTGTAACAAAAATGCGCTCAATACGTAAGCAGAGCGGATAAAGTAAAAAAACCTAAAGAGCCAACAAAACTACAAGGGTTTACCTAACCGAATCTTCTGAAGATCCGGTTAGGTGAAACCTTGGTAGGTTTGATGACTCTTTAGGTTATTCACTATATATATATATACATATATATATATATATATATATATATATATATATATATATATATATATATATAGTGTATTTGGGCAGCAATATCTCTTATAGAGGTTTTATTAAAATTAACAAAGTATTATAATTCCGATTTTATATAATTTTTTATGTGTTCGTGAAATATTTTTTTCTTTTCTGAACTAAAATTATATATGAATTGTCGAAAGATGTTTTACTTTTGGGCTCGTTCGACTGTACTTTTGGTCGTTATCAGGAATTAATTTTGTTTTACTTGTAAATAAAGATGTGGAATGTTTATGCATATAGAGTCGTGTGTATGTTAAATTACGAAAACAGTAAGTACATTGGTACCTAGTTCATAATTTATGTTATTAAATATAGGATTTTTCTTTTTTATTAGGAATGCCTCAATTATTTTTAACTTTCTTTCGCATAGCCTGGCGTTGCTCGTGTGTAATGAAAGCTTTAAAACTAATCCATGGTCCTGGAGCTCAGACTCATTGGACGTTAGCATGAAAGACTAAAAAGCAGTAGTTGTTTCCAGTTAAAGAGAAACCGTAGACTGAAAGAAAAATGAATGGATTTAAGTCAAATTTTGATTTCCTGGTATCGATATCAAATAAGTCTTCTGAGTAAATAGTATCATGTCTGAGACTAAGAGCTACAATTATACCAACTTAGAGCCAAACTTGAAGCAAAAACTAAAATAAAAGGGCTGAAAAAAAATACGGACATACAGGCAGATAAACAGACACACACACACACAGAGAAGTATCTTGCCTTTTATGCATATATATATATATATATATATATATATATATATATTATCGATTTTCTTCACTATTGTAAGAACTGCAACCTTGAAACTTCTGAATATCGTTTCTTATGTCCTTGTTTATTAGTGTATCAAATATGATTAAAATCAGACCAATCCTTCTATAACCCGATTTTTTCGATTATCGATTTTCGATACTTATCGGGGATACCTCGACATAAAACCTCGGTAAGAACACTCGTAGACGCTTATAGTACAACTGTGTAAATTTTCAAGAAAATCGGTTCAGCCGTTTCGGAGTATATAGGTAACGGACACACGCACACACACAGACACACACAAGTGCACACACAGAGACAAAGTTCCATTTATAAATAAGTTTAGATTATCAACAAGGATATCACGGATAGGTCTTGAAAGACCTATCTGTGTTCAAATAAGATCGAATACGCGATGTTATGAAAAAGATGCAAGGACAATCTTCTCATCAATTTTGTTGTGGTTTATTCAATGCAATTCTTTACAGATTTGGATATTTGACGAACACTTCTTCAAAGGACCTATAATTTCGTCAATGACACTGATTCTCTGCAGATTAGATTTTGCAGATATTATCGTTCCTACTGAGGTTGGCAGTTTTTCATTTTTTATAAGAGATAATTTAATTTTTTAATTTGAATTTGTCGTTGTTGCGGCAGGACGATTCTTCACTTTGCATATAATTCGGAATTATGCAACTGCTGCGCGCGCCTAACCGATTCCGCGACGAGAAGGAGGGCGCCGCGGTGAGCACTGAAGCCTAGGGCAGTGAAGCTGACTATGGATGCAGATTTCGAAGGTAGTAGCAAATATTTGAAGGAGACCTTCGAAAACCGAAG
The DNA here is from genome assembly GCA_037127315.1 of Ascarosepion bandense. Lineage (NCBI taxonomy): Eukaryota > Metazoa > Mollusca > Cephalopoda > Sepiida > Sepiidae > Ascarosepion > Ascarosepion bandense. The sequence goes on along the minus strand of JBBBDQ010000815.1, from coordinate 3,673,020 downwards.
TAGAGAAGGGCTTCTTGCCAGCGGCAGACGAGCCCGGGGCAATCGGCCCTAAGATGTGCGCGAAAGTTACCGAAAGGTGCCTGATCAGTAAGTTTCGCTTACGAGCGGCGGCGGTGCGGCAGTGGTGGTAGTGGTGGTGGTAATTGTTGTGTGATCTGGACTGTACTCGTACCGGCCCCGGAAAATCCTACCAGTCTGCCATTTCTACTTTAAACTACCCTACTTTGCCGGTCTTGCCCTCTCGTAAATCTCTTTGAACACACTGAAAGACGTGCTGCCCGCTCTCCAACGAAAAGGAATCGGTTTAATATTCTCGATCCTTAACTCTGAGAGTTCCTAAGAGTTGGTGGAGCCGCTGCCAGGCATATTGGCGGCGTGTTGCCGCTTCCTGGGCAAAACTGCAGTGACTCAAACGAGCCTGGAAACTTCACTGAGATTCCAAGGAAGAGTGCTCTCTTCTTCGGAAAGGACCACGTCCGTGGAATCGACTCGTCCAAAGATACGGAAAAGATACCCGTAAAGCGCCGTGGTTTGAGTAGAGTTTCGTACACTTTCGTTGTTCTGGAAAATCTGGGTGTGATTTTCGCAGCTCCCGAGTCCTTCTGTACCCACTCGCCGCAGCAGGTCTCTAAGATATACAGCCTCTCGTCAATGGCAACAATGTAGGTACAAAGCAAAGAACCGTTACAAGGCTGTAACGTTCACTCAGTTCTCGCTTTGCGGCGAGAGTTAAAAGTGTTGTAGCGTTTCGTCGGCGGCGGCCTCCCGGTGGAGGAGCTACAGGGCGGTTGTCTTCGACTGCAATGAGGAAGCAGCGTTTTGGGCTCGGGGTAAGGAACGACTGTTGGGCGACGGCTTCTGGTCTCTATTTACGCGCGCCCCGTGATCAGGATCCCCGTCTCTCTCTCTCTCTCTCTCTCTCTCCCTCCCTCCCTCTCCCTCCCTCTCTCTTCCTCTCTCTTCCTCTCTCTCTCTCTCTCTCTACTTACGCTTCTTTCGCTACGGGATTTCGTTTAAAACGAAACATCGTGTTTGCGGTCAACCTGTACAGACACGATGTGATTTCTATCCAGTGCTCTAAATATCAAAGTGATGATATTCAACCAAGAGCGGGTAAATGGCGGGGGGTAACTATGACTCTCTTAATATTAACTTAATTGCTCTAACATATAACTGCCAAGGGGTGGTTGCTCACCAATCCTATCATTATGCTCTCTGAATTATACTTCCCTGATGGGTTAATTTCGGTCCCATATCCCGAATGTTCCTCTGCGACACTACGCGAATGTTGCGTCCATACTATAATGTCCCAGAGAGGAGCTGCTCCACCGCGCATCTAGGGTAGATCCCGGCCCACACCTTGTGGAATGGGTCGTCTAACACGCCTAAACTTGTATAGGTCAAAGGGAATTTTCTTACCTAGACGATACACGAAGCGCCCCGTCTTCTCGTGCCGGCATTCGGAAACGTCCAATCCCGGATCGGCGGCTACAGCGGTGCGCCGGTTAAAGCTCTCTATAACGGTGGGTTAGTGGTGGTGAGTTAGCCAAATGTCGCGTCATCTAATTCGTAATACGCACTAACGGATGAACAAGATTCCCACTGTCCCTACCTACTGTTTCGCGAAATCACTGCCAAATAAACGGGCTTGGAACGATCAGCGAAAAAGAAAGTTTGTCGTTAAGTTTAAAAAAATGTCAGTGACCGTGTGCCTGGATGATCGGACACGAGTCGGACCCGCAGTCAAGCAGACGCTGTCAGGATCGTACGCGCAGTAGCCAGCTCTATTAAAGTACGTCGTTCGATAAGCTTGGAAAATGTCGGCAGAAAGTGACTGCTCCGAAGCAGTTTTGGGCAAAGTACAATATTTTTTGCGTCCAACAACCAATGTAGTCATCTTGCGACTGATTTCTTTTGCTAAAAGCAAATTCCACTTAAAAGTTCAACCTGAAAGAAGTGGAAATATAAGTGAATACTAAGCGACAGCTGCTCCATATCCGATGTTCAGGAATGTATCCATCAAAAAATGCTTTTTGGATAAAGTAGGTGTAATTAGAAAGGAAGTGGTATAACGGTGATTATATTCCAAATTAATATGCATTGTTCGTTTTATTTTTATCGAACTGATCCAAATAATTTTTGAGCAGAACTCACATATCCAGAGCCATTTTTCTCACAAATGAAAATATATCGTGTTCACTGATTTGTCACTAAATTATTGTTTTATCTATGATGAACTAGGTATTCACAGTGAATCTTATTTTGAATATTCGTAGTAATAATATGTTATTATTTTTGTCTTTCTTTTTAATATTTATGCCTTACACGTTCGTGACAGTTATTTTAAGAAAACAAAAATACTTGTTTAATTCTATCGATTGTTCGGTCGAAAAGATCGTTAGAAAAGATCCTTCGAAAGATTGTGGTGACAGCAGCAATTTATAGAAAGAACTCTATTGTTTCTAGCAAGTATGAAATTAATAATGGCAAAGAAAACAATTACAGGAAGCACATTTAAACGGAAGATTCAGAAGATTTTTCAAAAGCCCAGAAATATTACGATGTCACAAGAGTTAAACCATTTATTGAAAACGACTCATCAAAATCATCATCATCATCGTCATCATCATCATCATCATCAATTCGATGACCAGGTGTGGCTCAGTGTCACTGTGCAAAAAAAGAGCTGAGAATTTTCCTCACATATATGATGATTTTATAAGCGTATATTAGATGTGGTAAAAGATTGAATCAGCGGAACATGCAATGATGACTGAAGTCACTCCTCACTCGAAGTCGTTCTAACGAGACAAGCTTGGTAAATATTACACCAGATGAAGCTGGCTAAATCTAAGCGTAGATTAGATATGGCAAACTGCCGAAAATATGGGCCACCCAGTGAGGATCAAACTAATAGTTCAATCGTTATCGTTCTAGTGAGGTAGGCTTGATTAATATTACATCACACGAAACTGGCCAAACGGGATTTTCTACCCCTAGAAAATCCCATTTGGCAAAAGATGTCGCAAAAGGTCAAATTAGAAACCAGTGAGAATCGAACTCATTGTTGAGTGGTAATTTTTCTAGCCACGCAATCTTGCTGTTACACCGTTCAAGTTGACAAAAATTGACCTATGCTAAACTTGGATATGGCATACAGCCGAAAGTATAGAGGCACCCAGTGAGGAACGACGTCACTACACAGTCGTAAGTGTTCTATTGAAACAATTTTACTAACTATTATTCCACGCAAATCTGGCCAAAAGTGATTTTCTAAGCATAGATTAGATTTGGAACTGGGCCAAAGTATGGGACACCCTGTGAGGAAGGAGCTTACTACGCATTCATCATTGAATGGCAACCATTACCCCACCTCCAGGTTCCCTTCATTGTACATTGTTGTGTCGTGAAAATACGATACAAACAAATGAGTGGTTAGTCCGAGTGGTAAATACTAAAGAATACACGATTAAGTCAACAATAACGTTTATTGTACTAAAGGTACGAATATTAAGTGTCCACCCAATAGTCACTATGTACCGAAATAAAGCGTAGCATATTCCGTCCATTCCTGGTCGTCTTCTGCTCACTCCTAATCTACTACGTGTTGCATTTATAATGGGTGACTATCCAATTGCTAGGTGGAGACAGGTTCTTCCATTACAACACCTTCCCCAAGTCGAAATTCTTCGTTTGAATTTTGCTTATTACTTTAGCTCTTTTTTCGTGTAAAAGCGCATAGTTGTTTCTTTTCCTGTTAACTGTCTTTCTCTTATTAATGGTAGGTTCGGTCTTTTTCAGATCAGTTGTAGGTTTTGATGTTACTGCCATCGGCACTTCAATATTTTTTGGAGGTTCTATTTTAAATGTGTTGTACAGCACTTTCATCGGAATTTCATTTCTTTCCACCGTTTCAATATATCGTGGTCTTAATTTGTTTATTTGCCTTTTACATATAATTTTCAGTCCTTTAATCATTTATGCCATTTTTTCTGTACCATATTCCCAAAAACTCTTACCAGCGCGATAGTTTTGAAAGAAAATTATCGCCTTCTTTGTAACTTTTAAAATTTACTTTTGTTCTTTTCGAATAATTTTTTTTTTTGGCAGCAACCTATTTGGCAACATCCTATTTAGCAACAACCTATTAAAAACCGATCGAACCTTACGTCCAAACATCATCTCAGCGGGTGAAAATTTTCCAACTATTTCGTGTTATCCTGTAAATAGTTAGAAATTTCTGAATACTTTTCTGGTCAGTATCCATTTCTTGATTTTTCCTTAAATCGCTCTTAAAGGTATCAACGAATCTTACAGCCTGACCATTAGACCTTGGGTTATAAGTCGGAGTAGTCACATGTTCAATTGCCAATGACTTACAATATTGTCCAAATTCTTTTTCCAGTGAACATTGTACCATTATCACTTACTATGGTCTCTGGTACACCGAATCTGCTGAATATTTCGTCCAGAAATTTTACTGAATTTACCGCTTTAGGGTGCTTATGCTAATAAATATCTGGCAACTTTGAGCAGCTATCTACTATTACTATATAGTAATATACTTTTAGTGGACCTGCATAATCAATGTGTAGTCGTGTCCATAGAACATCAGTTTTAGGCCAAGGTTGCGTCTTTACTAGTGGTGTTTTGCCTGCTAATTGACAAACTTTGCAACATTTAACTACCTGGTCCATCTTAGGCCAATATTCTTAACTTCGCATCAATGCTTTCATCCTAGACATTCCCGGATGACCTAAATGAAAATCTTTTACAATCCTTTTCTAAAGGATCCGAGAAATAACTACCCCGTCTGCATACAGCATCGTCACAAATAGAAAATTGAGAAACCCTCACTTCTTTTTTCTTGTTTTCATACCACCAAACTTGCTTTTTCATTTTTACTATGTACTCATCTCTACTTGCTGCTCTCTTAATATCTTTGAGTGTAACCGGTAACTCATTAACGGTATTTACCAGTATTTCCGTTATTTTATTTTCTTCTTTAAAATCAGCACTCACTGTGTTTTCCAATAATTCTGGCTTCTTTGGTACCAGTCTTGATAACCCATCAGCATACGTAATTTTTTTAGATGGCAAATATACTATTTTAAAGTCATAGCTCAATAACATGATACTCCACCTTTGTAGCCTCTTTGCAGTATAAGTCGGTAGTCCCTTCTTTGATTCAAAAAGTGACAGAAAAAGCTTATGATTAGTTCGCAAAATAAACGACCTACCGTAAATATACCTATTAAACTTAACTGCGAAAATTATAGCTAAACCCTCCTTTTCAATCTCGATATAATTTTTCTCTGCCGAAATTAAGACTTTAGAAGCATGCGCAATAGGTTTAGTTGAACTATCACTTAATTTATGCAAAAGTACTGTACCGATTCCGTTTTCGCTTGCGTCTGCGGGATGTGCGTTGCGGTGCAGTGGATATCGGCTCGGAATGAGAAATCGGGGAGCCGAGTCCGAATTCCAGTTGAATTCATTGCATTCACTTACGCGCAAATGCCCTTGGGAAAGGTATTAATCCGTCTATTCCTTCCAGTTATGAGTTAAATAACAGGACAGATTGAGTTCTATAGCCTTGGTCGGCAACCAGTCTACCACAGAAAGCAATGGCAACCTACTGTGGGATAATCTTCTGCCCAGTCAGTCATGTCTCGAAAGAGACATGATCGCCCAAGCGTGTTTCGCGTATGGCACTTAACTGACTGACTGCGGCGAAAATGACTTTGTTCGGATCATAGTGGCCTAATGCAAGATCTGATAGCAAATACATTTTTTATTTTTTCAAATGAATCTTGGCATTCCTTCGATCAGCACCATTCTTTATTTTTCTGTAATAATTTATTCAATGGCGCCATGCTTTACATCGTTTTCGGTTGGGTTTTCTTCCTTCTTTATTTATTATTTGACCTAGATATTCTATTTTATCTAAGTAAAAATCACATTTCTCTAACTAAACCTTAAACCTATATTCTTGTATTTTTCTGAATACTTCCCAAACATGCTTCTTGTGTTCGGCCATATTTTTACTTCTGATGAGAATATCGTCCAAATATGCCATCGCAAAATCTAACCCAGCCAACATGGTATCCATTATTTGTTGGAACAATCTTGGTGTTACCTTCAAACAAAAAAGGTAATCTCTTTAATCTGTATAATCCTTTATGTGCATTTATCGTTAGATATTTTGTGCATTGTTCGGCAAATCTCACAGATCAATTTTTGCGAATACTTTTACCTCCATTTAATTCAGAAAATATATATTCTGGTGTAGGGATTGTATGACTATGGTTTTTTATACAACCTTCTAAAGCAGCTGAAAAAATCAGCACACACTCTCAACTTGTTATTTCTTTAACATACACTGTTGGAGTTGTCCAATCAGAATAATCAACTTTTTCAATTATTCCGCTTTTTTCAAACCTTTGTAATTCGTTTTCATCGGGTTCTAATGACGACAACGGTAACTTTTTTTTAGCCCTGAAATCTGGTTTATTTTTTTAATTCAAATGTAACTTCAGTTTTTTTTTTACAGCAACCCAGTCCTGAAAACACTTCCTTAAGTTTCATTTTTATTTCATTTGCAAATTTATCCGTTTGATTTGCTTTTTCTATATTCAATCCTCTAGAGAACGTCTTCATCGGTTTTCCCATAGGTTGAATATCAAAACCAGTTTATCCCGAATAAATTACATTTTTTGTACCGTTTTATGAGTTTTATTCCCAAGAATCACTTTTGTTAAAAATTCTCCTCTGAATTTTAATCTGTTCCCTGACACACCTTTTATCAGTACTTTGTAACTTAGGAGGACCTATTTTCTTCCATGTTAACTAGTCAATTATCGATAAATCACTTCCGGTGTCTAATAAGAATATGACTTTTCGTTCATTAATTTTCACATCTACGTATTTTCTTTTGCCATAGTTATTTCTTTCTTTTTTAGATGCAACTGCATAAAGTCTTCCTGGATTTTTCTCATTTCTTTACTTGCATATTCTTGCCAAATGTCCTCTCCGGTTACAATTATAACATTTTCTGTTTTTGAAATGGCATATATTAGTAGAATGATTTTTTCTCAGCATACTTTGCAATTTTCTAATATTTTCGGTCGAACTTGCTTACTAACCCTCTGAATCTGGGCTATTTCTTTACTTTCAATACATTATTGTTCCGTTTTAAAATTATCGGTTTTTGACACTCTTCAGTGACTTTTTGCAAAGTTATATTCGTATCATTTTCTATTAGTGACAACAGCCTTGAACGGATTTCTTTTTCGCTTTTAGTTGATAATCCTTGTACAAGAATTAAACATATCCTCTTTTATTTTAAAACATTCGCACTGAGAATTAACTGTTCCTTCATAGAATAAAAACTCTTTTTCCTGCTTTACAATGTTCAGGCATTTATAGCAATTGTGGAAAATGCTATCTCGTTCGCCAAAAATTTTCGACAAATTCTCTAGTTTTCTCAAAAGAAACCTCCTCCGGCCATTTCGGAAGGATATAATTTTAGTATTTTTTTTCTTTTGTGCCTAATTTTTGCAATAACAGTATGATCTCGTCATCCGTCCATAAATAACACCTTTTAGTGAAAATGGATTCATACCTTCTATAGTATGCCGGAGAAGTTTCTACATCCATTAGTCTATAATTGAATTCAGCGAGTGAATTTGAGATAACCCCAGCCGAAAATAATCTCGAACCTTTTGTCCGTTCGAGTTGCTTTTGTACAAGTTATGCTGTTTTAAGACTTGTTCTTGAAGGTTTAACTATTGTTCTTTTTATTGTTGTTCAAAGTTCTTTTGTTTTTGTTGGTATTGCGAATTTAACAATTGCATCGCTTTGTTGTTCAAATTGATTCTGTTGCTACTGTACCGCGCTACACAATCTTTTTGAAAACTCAACCAACTTTTCCTGTTAGTTTTTTAAACAATATAATTCTACAAGAAAAAAAATCATCTGTTCACTTTAAACAATTTGTCACTTTAAAAAAAATCTGGACTTTTATTTAACTCTTAGCTTTTTAAGTTGATACGAATTTTTGTGTGTGTGTGGAATATGTTTTTCTTTTTGACAAACACAAAAGAAATGTTGTTTCGTGAAAATATGATACAAACAAATGAGTGGTTAGTCCGAGTGGTAAAGACTAAGGAACACACGATTAAATCAACAATAAGGTTTATTGTACTAAAGGTAAAAATATTAGGAGTTCACACAATAGTCACGGAAGTACTGTACGCTCCATTTTGTACCAAAATCCGTTCGAGGCTGTTATCACTAATAGAAAATGATACGAATATAACTTTGAAAAAAGTCACTGAAGAGTGTCAAAAACTTATAAATTTAAAACGGAAAAATAAAAGTATTAAAGGAAAGAAATAGCCCAGATTCAGAGGGTTAGTAAGCAAGTTCGACCGAAAATAATGGAAAATTGCAAAGTATGCGGAGAAAAAAAAATCATTCTATCTAATATATGCCATTTCAAAAACAGAAAATGTTATAATTGTAACCGGATAGAACATTTGGGAAGAATATGTAAGAAAAGAAATGAGAAAAATCCAGGAAGACTTTGTACCAAAAATAGAGCGTAGAGTACTTCCGTCCGTTCTTGGTCGTCTTCAGGTCATCAGCTCTCTAGTAATCCACTGTGTGGTGTATTTACAATGGGTGACAGTCCATTGCTAGGGAGAGACAGGTTCTTCCATTACCAAATACATATATTGATTGAGATCCACAGTTTTATTCATTAATATGTAGCGAATTTTTGACAAGTAGACTATTTGGAGACCGTCTCCCAACGGATCAATCCATTGTCAATGTCCTCTAAGTTGAAAGAGTCTCTAAGTGTTACGATAAACTATACCCGGCAACAACGCCCCTGTTCGGAAGATTAGAGATTTTGAGGACTTACCTCATAATTGCTGTTGTTCTCATGTCCACTCTGACGTTTGGTAGTATCACCTGTTAGGGTCCAGCTATGTGCAAACACTAAGCAGCCTAAATAAACACTTCTTCTATGTACCATGTCTCTTCAGGGCGTAGGCAATCAAGGCTTTCCACGTCTGCTTATCAATGGTAGCTCTTAGCATGATTTCTCCTGTTATCCTACACAAACACTGCTCTGCCATCCAACTGCTCAGGCTCTTCAAATATGTTATCCGCTGTTTCCCCCTCTATCTGACCTGTTAGTTTCAGATTCTCCAAGCTTTCGTTTCTTATCAGATGCAGTATTCTTGACAAGCTCCAAAGGAGGGTCTGTAATGTGATAGGTACTGATCTGGCGACTCGACTGCAGCCACTTCCCCATAGTCGAAATGTGGCCTCCCTTTGTCTGTTCTATAAATACTTTCATGGCTTCTGCTCGGACGAGCTTAAGTCACTGATGCCTCCTCAACAGGTGTTCACTCGTGCAGCCAGACTGGCAACTGGGTCTCACCCATTCACAGTCAGGTTAGCCAAATGCAGACGACAATTCTACTCCTGCAGCTTCTTCTCTCGCACTTCCCGCCTGTGGAACTCGCTCCCGTATTCTTGCTTTCCTGACGGCTACAACCTCCAGAAATTTAAATGCAAAGTCAATACTCATCTACTAACCACTGGACTCTAGCTCTCTCCCCACCCCTGTATAACCTTCCCTTTCTCTCCACCTATGTATCTGTCATCGCACCTGCTTTCTATTGTTCCTTTCTAACTAGTTTGTACTCCTCACTCTTTTCTAATTAATCTTTTTACATTTATGTAACCCCCTGCACATCAGTGGCGTTTCCGCCTTGCTCGGGGTGAAATGATTAAAACAAAAATGTCCTAGTATCTTCAGCTGTCTTTTCCTGATGCTCAGTGATAATTTCTTTTTGTTTCATCCTTTCTGATACGTCATCATTGCTGACATGCTCGATCTATGATATCCGCAGCATCCTTCTGTAGAAAAACCTTTCAGCTGCTTCAAGTTTTTCCTTCATCTTTGATGGGATTGTCCAGCATTCACTGCCATCCTGAAGAACAAACATCACATAACAATCTAGTACTCTCTTCTTTGTTTCGGGGGCGAAAATTTCCTGTCTCTTAATAGTCTGCTCCGGTTTGGAGGGCGTCCTTGGCCATACTAATTTGCCTTCGGATCTCAGTATCACACTTACCGTCTTCTGTTAGAACACTTTTCAAGTACTTAAATGTTTTTACTTTCTTGATTTTAGTATAACCAACCTGTAATTGACATTTTGAGCTCCTGTGTTTGTTGAGGACCACACATTCTGTTTTCTTTCATTTTATTTGTAGTCCTTTCTTTCGACTTTCTTCATTTACCATTTGTAGTAGGTTTGTAGTTTTCTTTTCGTGGTTGCTATCAGCACTATATCATCTGCTTATCTTATGTTGTTAAAATTATGACCACCAATGATGAACCCTGGCCTAATTTGAAGGATCCTCAGACTAGTTTCGTTGTACAAGTTGATCAGGTGAAAGGCACATCCTAGTCTTACGCCTTTTTCTATCTTTGTATATTTGCTGAATTCGTTTTCTGACTGTATGCAGGTGGTTTGATGACAGTAGAGATTCTTGATTGCTCTGATGTTTTTGCCAAATATATCGAGGTTGCTAAGCATTTCTCTTAGTTCTTTGTGGAATACTGTGTCGAACGCCTTGGCATGGTCTACAAAACACAGGTAACCGTTCTTTTTTTCATTTGTATCGACCTTTCTGATAGCATCCTAAGCATAAATATCGCATTCCTTACTCCAGTGTCCTTGAGGAAACCTCAGACTTCTTGTCATATTTCCGGTCTGATTCTGCTTCGCGCGCTATAAACACAATGAATGTATAAACATGCCCTTTTAAAGCAAAAATACTTTTTATAGTAGAGTTACCAACCACACAATTTATAGCATAATGATCAACAATGCATGTTAACCATAGTTTAATGCATGCAATTGCTTTCAAAATATATTTAGTAGAAGGAATACAATTTCCTTCAGAATATATTTAGTAGAAGGAATATAATTGCTTTCAAAATATATTTAGTTGAATCCATGAAAGTGTTCAAAATATTAAGATTTCGGTGTTAAATAACCTCTAAATGTTAAGATGCCGTTAAACAAAACCAACCAATCACACAAGTTATAGTTTGCCTTGCTAACTGACACGAGTCTATTGATATTATTAAGAGGATTTTCAGTTGCTATCAATCTAGGAATCCTCCTCTTAGCGATGCCTGTCAACCTATCACAGGATTTAATAAATATAGAGAACAATTCTACCTGAATTAGCACAGAAGTGAATTCGCTCTGAGTATGGGGCACCTATTGAGGATCGAAATCACTAATCTGTCATAATTGTTCTACAAATTCGCTGTTACACATAATCAAGGTGACCAAAAGAAATTTCTTAGCTTAGCTTAGATGTAGCACAAGGCTGAAAGTATAGGAGCACTCAGTGAGACTCGAACTCAGTCGTAAATCTTCCAGTGAATCAAATTTCTTAACTATTACACTACATCGAGTTGCCCAAACGTGATTTTCTAAGTATAGCTTAGATTTGGCACAGAGTTAGAATATATGGAACCCAGTGAGGATCAAGTTCAATACACTTTTATAATTGTTCTAGCAAGACAAGCTTGTTAACAATTAAACCACCTCCAGGCTCCCGTCTCCGTACATATATGGATTGATCGAACGACAAATGGCGGTTGGCGCTAGAATACGTTTCATCTTGATTTCTATCAGCAAGGCTGCGTAGGCACGCACCTGACCACACAAAATTGACTGGGAATCGGTTTTGTCACTGATAACAAGACTATGCGTTTTTGTTTTCACGAGGTAGCAGTAGCATTCGTAATATCATAGAAAAACCTTCTTTGTCTGCATGCGTAAAAAAAAAGTATTTAAGGTAATTTCGGTGAATCCCGAACACTTGCTCGCTTCCAAAAGCCCCCTCCCTTTCCATAACAGCTGCTCGATCGTTTTAGCTACAAAAGTCAAATACTGCAGACCCTGAAATTTAATTACGTACGATTATAGAAATTTTCAAAACGCTTTTCTGTTATTTGTGTACAGTTTTCGGACTTGAATCATTTTTCTGTAGTGTTATATTCATTAGTTTCATCAGCATTCATGGATTATTTGTGTTTGACTCGTATTTATTTAATTCAAATTCGAATGATTTTCTTTCTCGCAACCAGGCAAATGATTAGATGTAACATTCTCATAACTGTTATTGCAATATTCGAGTCGAGTTCAAATTGGTTGTGATCATTATCGCACAAGCTCTTTTTGGAAAGTCATCGATCGGTTTCTTCAATGCGATCGGCACAGATAGTTGTTAAACAGCAAAGCAGAATTGAATAGCTGGCCTTGAGTGTCCCTCAGTCTAGGACTACTCTTATTTCACAATCGTGGAGATGAGAAATTGAAAACACCACAGTAAGACTGCAAATAAATCAGCAATTCATAGATAATAAGAAATAACTAACGGAGGGTTATGATCCCGATGTTTCAAAGAGAAATAGCAGCAAAAAAAAACATTTCAGACCATCATTAGTAGACATGAGAAGACACGGTCGACTTTTTAATTCTTTTTTAATGATAATATCACCCTAAGCAAGCCAGGTACGCCACTAGTGCGCAGGGGTTACAGTGAGAGAAAAACAAATAAAACAAGGTACAGGGGATGTCGAAGAAATGATAGATGGAAATGAAGTTGATGTTTCATCTAAAACTTTGATGATTGTAGCTATCAAGGAAGCAAGCAAATAGAAGATAATTTAATAAATGGGAAGTTTGTTTTTTTAATCGTATCGCCCCGAGCAAGGCGGTAACGCCACTGATGTGCAGGGGGCTACGTAATAGTGAAAAGATTGGAAAAAGAGAAAGCCGGAAACCACATCCTAAACAGGGAACAAGGGATGAGCCTCTTAACCTGTTCAATAGATGTGGGTAGAGTGTGAACCGGGCGATAGATACATCTATCTACTCCAATTGAAAAAAAAAAGAAAACAAGGTGAGAAGATTGGAAAAGAGAAAAGATTGGAAAAAAAGAGAAAGCCGGAAACCACATCCAAAACAGGGAACAAGGGATGAGTCTCTTAACCTGTTCAATAGACGTGGGTGGAGTATGAACTGGGCGATAGATAGAAGTACGAGAAAAGAACCTATTAGAGTAGAAGACGCGTTTATATTTAACTATTTCGACTGTAAAATGGTAGAAAATTAATGCATATCTAGTAGCGCACGTAAAAACATATTGCCGACGAATCAGAGGAAAAAGCTCATCGGAGTAGAAGCCATGGAAATATTTGTAGAAAAGACAGAGATAATTCATATCCTGTCGATGATAAAGTGTCCGAAGGCGAACTGCTAAATCAGGATCAATTATATTACAGATCATTCTTTGGATTTTGTCAACAACTTTAAGATGAATAGCAGGAATACGAGATCAGATATGACAACGGTATTCAATTCACGGAAGAATGGTAAATTTATAAATGTGGAAAATGGTTTCTGAAGTAAAACAAATTCCTGACTAGACATACTTATCCGACCTCCTAGCAGCAGATGCAATTAAGGATTTGTTATGGTACCCTCCTACGAGGAATGAACTCTTCCTCTCGCTATATAATTGCGTGACTTCTAAGGAGCAGTTATGAACAGTTAGTAACAGAGGAGTTACGGGCAGTCGAATAGAGCAGTTATCAGGAGCAGTTAACGACAGCTACTTGTCAGGAAGCGTAATAATACCTTCGAACTTACTTATTTCTATATTGCTTATTGTTAAAACGTTTTTGTATATTTTGTTTCTTGTTATATTAATAAACTGCTTTGAACCTACATTCTTGTTTCGTGTCTTACTTCCGATACAAACCGGCCACTATAATTTTGCGGCGAAGTTTCGCCACAACTCCACAATTGCCGACGTAGATCCACAACAATTTGGCAACGAAGATCCACAAAAGGATTCGATGTGTGTGACCCTCTAGGAGACTAGCGTCATCCTTTCTGATGCTAGGGAGATAAGTTTCTCAATAGAGGTTGAAGAGAGTCGCTTCGTTGTAGAGATATTAAAATATACGAGCCATAAATGAAGTGAAAATAACATAAAAAATAAATATTTGCATAGAAATTTTTTGAAAGAGACAATAATTGTACATATATCACTTTTTATCGCCACCATATTTCTAAGCCACTGCAGAGAGATCTATAAATACTATCTCTATATTTATTTTGTGGCTTGATTTTTTTGGCATAGTCAACACGATAAACATCACTAGAAATTACCCCCACGCGCCTCTAATATATGTGTGTGTGCATATTGATGACGTAGTGGAAATGCATTATTCTCTCATGTTAAACATGACAACTAAATCGCCATGATTGTTTTAGCTCTTACATTAGTTTAAAAAAATATAAATGTGTATAAATTTTATAAATAGATTGTATTCATAACATATAAAAACTAAATTCTAACTGTTATTTGTAGCAACATGTGTTAACTAGATTCGAAAAGAAATAGTTCAAATTACGAGGGTCATTCAATAAGTTAAGTTTTTCGGTATAAGGACTTCTAATACAGATAGAAGCTTACTTTTTTTCCAACGTTGTCTCCCAGAGGTGTCACACACTTTTCTGTGCACAAACTTCCGTATTCCTTCGGTGTAAAAATGTTTGAACTGATGTCTCATTGAATTGCTTACAGCACTTTTGACTTTATCGTCACTTTCAAACTTCGCGCCTCCCGTCGACACTTTCAAGGGACCAGACAGGTGAATGTCTGAAGGGGCAAGGTCTGGGCTATAAAGGGGATGAAGGAAGAGCAGTCCGCAGTCTAGCTTGTTGATAGTCTGCACGGCTTGGGCTGCTGTGTGAGCTGACCTTCGAGTAGGCAAGGTCACCATCGATAATTTTGTGTGTTGTCCCAACAGAGAGGTTCAAAGTCCTTGCAATGTCATCCACTGTCACTTTTCTGTCACTGAATGAGATCATTGACTGAATCAATCAATCTCCTCAGAAGACCTCACTTCTGTAGGACTCCCAGGCCCGTCTTCATCCTCCCTAAAAAGATTAACCCACTTGTAGACATTTTTATGGCTGAGACATGTGGCAACATATACACTTGCATTCTCCTATGAATTTCAACTAGTTTGCAATCTTCAGCAACCAAAAACTTGATAACTTGATAACTGATGTCTGTTCAATCCTGGAGCATGCTTCTTGGTCGGCCATCTTTGTTAATCTTCAAACTCTCAAAGTATTCTTTCAATCTGCAAAAAAAATTAAATCCCTTTGAAAAAGAAGTAAAGGAAAAAAAGGGAAGCTTCTATCTGTATTAGAATTTCTTATACCAAAACATTCACCTTATTTATTGAATGATCCTCCTATGATCTGATCTAATTTTCCAGTAGTTTAAGGAATTTATTTTTTGATTTTTTCTTTTCTTAGAAATGGTTAGTTTCGCTAAAATCATCTCTGAAGAGGGGATAATCAAGATACATTTCATTTTGCCAGGCTTGTGTAGCAACCACATTAAACCAATTCCGAAAATCGTAAATATTTCATAGTTATTGATCCTGCTGACACTTTTATTGTTTTCTAAAGAAATGAAGCACCAATTCTCACCAAAACACTCGTATTTTTTCTACATACAATCTCCTTTCCTATCTTGTTAATTTGAATGAATGTTTCAAAGTTATCTATTGGCATTCAAGAAAGAAAGAAAAACTGAAACTGCGGCCAACATTTCAAAGACAATAAAATAAATATTTTAAAAGAAAATATAACAGTTATAACTATTAAAAATCGAATAAATAAGAAGCTTTCATTGTGTTTATCAATTCTCGAATTTCCCTCGTAATTTTATAATTGAAAATTACGAATAATTTTATTTTAATAAATTCAATTTACATTAACGTATGCTGGCCTGGTCTACTGAGCTGAAAGATATGCTGTCGACTGATATGATGTTGAAATGACAGCTGATTCACTCCTGTATTTCATTGTTCTTTCCATCGTTTAGTTTAATATTCGAAAGGAAACCACTTTATTTATTGGTGCAAGATAAAAGGAATATTTTTTTTCAAAATCCGAAGATCTGTAATGTTAAAAAAATAAATTATGTCCTTCAATTTACAAAGACACAGCTATGTAGAGCAGACTCGATGGAAATAATTTTTAAAGCGATCGAAAATATTTAAATATGAACGCTAAAAGATAAAACCTCACAGACATTCTGAGCAGAATGTTGTATGTTTTTAAAATAGATTATTTTTTTTTAGTGATACACTACATTAAAATCAAAGGCTGTAATAGTTTTGCCTAAATATAATGGAATAATTATTGTGTATTTGGACAGGAATCAATATTTTATACACATTTCTATTAAGATGAATAAAAAAGTACTGTAATTAGGCCTGTTATTCAACGTCTGTGTTTGTATTAAGGTATCCTTTTCTAGACAAAAGGGTTTAAAAAATGTACATATGTGCGTTATGGTGCAGTGGATATCGGCTCGGAACAAGAAATAAGGGAGCCGAGTTCGAATTTCATTTGAATTCATTGCATTCACTTTAGCGGAAATACTCTTGAGAAAGATATTAATTCGTCTCTTCCCTCAGACATGGGTTAAATAACTGGACAGATTGGGTGCTATATCTTTGGCTGGCAACAGTCTACCGCAGAAACGAATGGCAACCCACTGCGGGATAATCATCTGCCCAGTCAGTCAGGTCTCTTTCGAGACATGATCACCAAAAGCCTCTATCTAGTATGGCACTTAACTGACATTTGTTCTATATATTCGAGAACCTTCATCTAATCACTATAAACAAATAAAATAAACGTCATTGATACATATATATATAGTCATTTGCTGATAGATCTGTTTCGCTGTATCACAGCTCATCAGTACGGTTAGACAGCCGACTGCTATATATATATATATATATATATATATGTAATGAATTATTTTTACCGATACTCGTATTTAAGTAGATATTCTGTTTTTAATTAAACAGGATTTTATATTTATATCTACCGGCCTGATTATTTCACGATAAATTTTTATGACGAAAATGTGTGCTACCCAGCAGGATTCGAACCTGCGACCCCTATTACATAGGAGAAGCATACCATTTGATCTGGTACCGTCTTGACCACACAACCATGGATAGCCTCTTGATCAGACGAGGTTTTTTTCATGCTTATATAACACAATTTTCGATCTATCGTAAAAAAAACATATCTGATCTGTGATGTATCGTAATGTCAAACAAATGTTAACATGTTACGGAAATTAACGAAACTTGGTTATAAGCAACCGACAATTTGTAATATATATATATATATATATATATATATATATATATATATATATATATATATATATATATATATATATATATATATATATATTGTATTAAAGTTGTAGAACTCGCGGGTTATCTAACTGCCGTTCATGCATTTCCTTTTATAAAGAGTGCTCGATACAACGTAGAGAATTATATTGTAATGGTTGTTACAATGGTTTGTAAATTCATAGTATCACTACACAAAAAATTTTATGTTCTTTTCAAGGTTGTTTGTGCAACTATAACTTAGTTTAAGTGTATTTTTGTTGAAAATTTTACTAAGAGAATTATTGGGGGGGTGTTTTTTAATTACATTGAGGAACTTCTGTCCTAACTTGGTGTTTACCATTTGTTTGAAAGGAGGTGTGTACCAAATGATTATAAACATAATTGACATTCATTGTCTGTTATATTTAACAGTACGTTTAGAAAATTATCTGCTGCCACGATATATGGTCGGGTTTCGATCCCGGCCAGAAGCAAGTGGATATGTCTAGCTACACTGATGAGCTGTGATACAGCGAAACGGGCTTGTATGTGGATGACTAATATATATATATATATATATATATATATATATATATATATATATAAACATGTTACGGAAATTAACGAATTTTAACGAAACTTGGTTATAAGCAACCGACAATTTGTAATGAATTATTTTGAACATTATTTTTACCGATACTCGTATTTAGGTAGATATTCTGTTTTTAATACATATATAATACTTGGGTAGCAACCAATTCTTTCAAATATGTTTTATTGTGTACGGCTGATAAGAAAGATTTAATTAAGTTAATTAAGATTTAATTAAGTTAATTAAGTTTATTAATTTGTTCTAGCATTGTAACATCCTGGAGTAGGTATACAGAAGGGAGTTCTACAAACAGAAATTGCGAGAAAAAAAACTGTTTCACAAAACTGATTTTAGTATTATTGCTTCTCCTACCATATTGTCTCTTACCATATCTTTTCTAATATTAAAACTTTTACCGTGATATTATCTCATACTATCCTAATGTTTCCAAAAATTAAAAAAAAACGAAACAGTCTATTGTAATTCTTACCTTTTTACTAAATCTTACCATCATATTTCTTTTATTCTCATATTATATCCTATATTATGCTTTTTAACATTATATTGTCTCTTACCATCATACTGTTGCTTACCACTGGCGCTTACCATTATATGGGTAATGATTTTGGTTTTAATTCACTCTTATCAACATATCGTTTCTAATATAATGTTTTTTACCCTCATATTTTTAACTGTTTTATATATGTTGTAAACATGTGGCAACTGAAGTCATTAACAGAAGAAAAACATCCTATAATTTTTTTATCAGTTTATGAGGATAAAATGAAAGAACATTCATTTAGGAATACTTTACTAAGAAGAAAGTACAGAGCAACAAAACAACAACAAAAACGACAAAAAAGAAACAAAAACGACAAAAAAGAAACAAAAACGACAAAAAAGAAACAAAAACGACAAAAAAGAAACAAAAACATATGTATTAACTTTGGCAGCATGTTTACAACGAAGCATTTCCCAATGGTTGCCGATTAGATAGGTCGATTAGCTACAGTGTCTGTGCGGCGAAAAATACTGTGGTATTTCGACGAATCGTAACGAATGGAAAATAGAAGGTCATTTCGCTGTGATATGGCAGAAGTAGGTGGGTCGTATAGGGGGTTGGTCTAATTAGCAATTTGCGTTGGAAAGGTGAACTATTAAGTTGTAGCAATTAAAAGACTGCTATCATTGTGGGTAGCACTAATTTATTGGCTCCATTTCAGACTAGAAATAGTCAAAATGACATTTAGTCGCAGTCGGCAATATCTGAATGACGACCTCAAGTCGCGTTTCTTTGTGTAGCCATACAAGTTGAGATAAATTTTTAAATGAAACCTAATTATTTAGAAAGAGAAATAAAAATTATTTTTAAGTGAACTTTACATTAATAAATATAAATATGAGATAAACTCAATATTCGTTCCTGTTTGCCAACTTTATTCTTAAAATATATAATGTAAAATTAAATTTTATTCACTTATATATTTACCATCATTGAAATTTAGTAGAATTCTGTAGCTTGTATGTGTAGGGGCTTACGGCCTATCACGTTGAATACACCGGTTCTCGCTCGATCACCGAAGTTAAGCAACGTTGAGTCTGGACAGTATTTAGATGGGTGACCGCTTGGGAATACCAGGTGCTCTGTTTAGTGACGGAAGTGCGTTGTGGTGCAGTGGATATCGGCTCCGAAAGAGAAATCGGTGAGCCGATTTCGAATTCCAGTTGAATGCCCTGCATTCACTTAATCAATGGTACCCTTGGGAAAGGTATTAATCCGTCCCTTCCCACCAGTTATGGGTTAAATAACAGGGTAGAACTTGGGGACCCTGCCCTTAAAAACAAATCCCAATGAATCTTTAAAACAAACAAAAACAAATAAACTAAATAAAACAAATAAAAAATGACCTAATGAAGGCTGATATGCTGGTTAAATGAACCAACCAACTTGTATGTGGAAAAGCGTTCGAACTATTATTGAATCTGAAAATGTAAATAGTCGTTTAGTGCAAGGATTCTTTTTTATATAGAGTCTTGTGATGTCAAGGAAGAGAATCTACTTCTTTTAATCCATTGTGTTTCCTGCCAGTACTATGCTAAAAGAAAGCTAAGATATGATATTTTACTCAAAATTTATTATTAATTATAATTCGTCGTTAAAATTCGTAATAAATAACAAAAATATCAGCCTTTTTCCTACGACTAAACAATCGGCATTAATTGACTGGGCAGATAGATCTCATGTCGATATAATTTTATAAAATATTTTTATTAAACAATTTTTTCAAGAAGTATATTTCGGCGGATTGGGCCGTTTTTAACACTTCACGCGATATACTATATGTTGCATGGATTGAAATACCTCGCTAATGATAAGGCAACACACTTGGCCGTTGATGTGAATGGTTTATTTGGTCGAGAGAAAAAATTTTCTTCAGCGGAATTGAAAAATTCTTCCAGATGCGTCCGCTGTGGGGAGTCTGTGGACTCCTTTGTTCACACTATCTTCTACTGCAAGTTTCTACGCCAGTACTGCAAGTTTATTGAAGACATCATTGTTCGCACGCTGACAGGAAACTTCTTAGTCTTTAGGGCCACTTTGTTTCAGTGTGGTAAAGTCGTTTACTAAATTTGAGTACTGTTACTGGGGTCTGCGCAACTTGACCCACACAAAGCGAGCGGCGGTGACGGAATCCCAGTCATAGTACTGAAGAAATGTGCCCCAGAACTCTCCTCTGTCCTCTCTAAACTCTATAACCTCTGCCTATCTGCTTCCTGCTTTCCTGCCTGTTGGAAGTCCTCCTGCGTAGTACCTATATTTAAGAATTCTGGCGAACCCTCAGACCCCGCCAATTACCGTCCTATTAGTCTCCTTCCAATCTTTGGCAAAGTTTTCGAAGCCATTATCAACGCCGAGGTGATTCAGCACCTTATGATCAACAGGCTTCTCTCTGACAAACAGTACGGGTTTCGCTTCACCAGGTCTACTGCTGATATGCTAACGACCATTACCGAGTACATATACCAGGCACTCGACAAGAATGGTGAAGCCCGAACCGTTGCCTTGGATATCTCCAAAGCATTCGACAGGGTCTGGCATGCTGGCCTCTTGTGCAAACTGCGGAGCTATGGGATAACTGGACATCTGTTTGACCTCATCCAGTCCTTCCTCTCTAACCGCACATTAAAGGTGGTATTAAATGGGCATGCCTCCCAAAACTACCAGACGAACGCGGGCGTCCCTCAAGGTTCTATCCTAGGTCCCACGCTCTTTCTGATCTACATTAATGATCTCCCCGACACCATTAGATCCCAAGTTGGCATGTATGCCGACGACACAACAATCTACTCCCGCATCGATCAGAAACCAGGTCTGGACGACAAATTGAACCTCGCTGCCGCACTTGAAAGGGACCTCCAATCCGTAGTGACCTGGGGTAGGAAATGGTTGGTAAATTTCAATGCCTCCAAAACAAAGCTGTTATCAACTAACCACCATAGACAATCGCATCTACCTCCCATTAGCATGGGACAGGCTAGCCTCCCAGAGAGTAAAATAATACGCCTCCTTGGCCTTACACTCTCGGCGGACCTCAAATGGAATGACTATATTGAATCCATTGCCAAATCTGCTGCTATGAAAGTGGGCTCCCTGTGCAGGGCCCGGAAATTTTTCCCACCTGAAACTATTCTGCACATATACAAATCTACCACCCGCCCGTGTATTGAATATTGCTGCCATATCTGGTCGGGTGCCCCTGCTGCTCTCCTTGGGCTTCTTGACAAAATACAAAGGAGGGTCTGTAACGTGGTTGATACTGACTTGGCAGACCGGCTGCAGCCGCTCTCACACCGGCGTGATGTGGCTTCCCTGTGCCTCTTCTACAAGTACTTTCATGGCTTCTGCTCCGATGAGCTTAGATCACTGGTGCCGCCTAAGCACGAATTTACACGAGATACTAGATGGGCAACTAGGTCCCACCCTTTTACAGTTAAACAAATAAGATGTAACCGTAAATTCTACTCCAACAGCTTCTTTTCTCGCGCTTCCCGCCTGTGGAACTCCCTTCCACAAGTCTGCTTTCCCGACAGTTACAATCTCCAGGTGTTTAAATGTAGGGTCAATAGACACCTCCTATCACACTAACTCCCAACTATTCTCACAACACTCTCATCTACCCAACCCTCATTCTCGGTATCCTCACCCGCCTATCACCCACCCTCTGTTATTTCCTATA
Organism: Ascarosepion bandense; assembly: GCA_037127315.1. Lineage (NCBI taxonomy): Eukaryota > Metazoa > Mollusca > Cephalopoda > Sepiida > Sepiidae > Ascarosepion > Ascarosepion bandense. Next base: position 3,650,855 of record JBBBDQ010000815.1, on the reverse strand, counting down.
TTTAATCAGCCTTTCTCCACTCTACGTAGCCCCCTGAACAGTAGTGGCAGTGACATGCCTTGCTCGGGGTGAAACGCTTATAAAAAAAAAAAATGTGAGTGATGATTTGAACGATGCGACTGAAGGAATCCTTTGTAGGCAAGAAATTTATTTCTTCTCAAATGAACTTGTTCTTTAAGTGTCAGTTTAAAGTCAAAATCAAGATTAAAAGTCGACGACTCCGCAATCAGAAATCGGCAAAAGATGGGTCAATCTTACGCATATTTTTTGAGTGAAAGAACTGACTTAGAGTGGCATTTTAATGTCAGTTTGGCATCAGGATATTGGTAATCCTGTATTGAACATTAGCAACCCCGCCCAAGATATAGTATTTTGGGCTGTGAGTTTTTACCTCAAGTTAGTCAGTTAAGTGCCATACGTGATACACGCGTTGGGCGATCTTGTCGCGAAGGGACATGACTGACTGGGAAAAAGTTTATCCAGCAGTAGGTTGCCATTGCTTTCTGCAGCAGAGTGGTTCCCAGCCAAGGCTATAGAACCTCCTCTGTCCTATTATTTAACACATAACTGGAGGAAAAAGGCGGATTAATACCTTTTTCAAGAGTATTTGTGCATGAGTGAATGCAAGTAATTCAACTGGAATTCGAACTCGTCTCCCCGATTTGTCGTTTCGATCCACAGCACCACAGAAATTTATTCTCTTTTATTTTCTCCTAGCTTTTGATTTTAATTCCACATCATATTTAACGTTAAGTGACCTGAAATATCAGTTTTCTGATAGATGTGGGATACGTTTTGTTTGTGTGTATATTGTTTCGCAAATGTCGTGTGAACTTGTGCGTCGTTACTCGAATGATTGGATTTTAATTCATCTGACTCCTGCATTAATATGTTCATTTAACTGATATTTCTACCACCCTTAATGATTGTGTTCTGGGGTAGGTTCTTTTGTTTGCGATTATGTAGCGGTAGTTGACGTTTTCGAAGATGCATGGTTCTCGTTAAGACATTTTTAGTCATTGATATGAGAAAGCCATTTAAAATGTTAACAGTTTATATATTCCTAAGTGGGTTTTCAAGAACAGAATGTGCGAATTAATGAACAAAAATTATCTTCTTAAATTATCTTTTGTCACAACATTCTCTCACGTTTAGTCTAATGGATATTCATATAATCCCTTCGTAGAAACTTGGCAAAAACCGCACAACTAGCTCTCACCGTCAGAAATATGAAAAGCTTATATCTTTTCTTTAAAACATCCTTTTTATTAAGTGTTGCTTATTTACGTAAGTTACGAATACTCAACGAGGAGGTAGATATTCAAAGGCTGTGTGAGTGGGGTTATAATTTCAAAAGTGCATTAAGATCATTTTATTATTTTATCAGATCTGCAAGTTGAGTCACTGTTATTAGTGTAGGATAACTAATCACCGATGACAGTACAAATTCTATGCCAGTCTATTGCGTAGACGCTTTTACACTACAGATTCCGTTTGCTATTTCCATTTAATTTATAGAGAGCTGGAAGTTTTGAATCAGCCCAAAAAGATGTCATGTGTATTGCTCAAAGCGAGCAACACGATACTCGAATAAGTGATATTACATTCAATAGAGAAGAATGGGCAAGAGAATATTGCCTACCACAGTAAAAGCACATAGTTCTTCATAATGACTGTCGCATTCTAAGATGCTTGAACAAACATGAAAAAATAATATGAACATTCGAAATGTTTCTGTAATCTGTAAATTTTTCTGTAATTTTCTGTTGTATAAAATCTGATTCTTTTTACAAGAAAATAGATTCATAATTTTATTTTTTTTAAATTTAAAACGAGTTCAAGTACGGTTCGGCTCTTTATGCAAACTGGCTTTGACTTTCGCCAATCGGAAGCGTTTGTAAGCCTTTGTAAAACTTTATAAATTTTGTTTGAAAGCGCTAATTCAGGGCGAACCAGAGACTGATCATCTCTGGTCGGCTCGGCGTGTTGAGGGTGGTATGAAGTTGAGAGACTCGAAACCCCCTAGTTATCCACGTAAAGACATCAGTGACGACACCCTCTAGTGCCCGCACTACGGTGCGTATGTTTGAAATCAACAGTGACTTTCGGGAAAGACCAAATGACAATTCAGGAATAGTCAGCAAATTTACATCTAACTACGACAGGATGGCAAAATAAAGAACAAATAGTAAACCTATATCAATCTAACATGTTTCAATTTTATTAAATCTTGAGGAAAATTGCAGCAGTTCAGTATATATATATATATATATATATATATATATATATATATATATATATATATATCCGAGTGAATACAAAACGAAGAAATAATATTTTACCACGTCCAAAACATTAATTTAAAACAGTGCTCGATATATAATATATAGGGCTTGTGAATATTGATTATAAATTATATTTTAGAACATGTACATAATTTTTTATATATCCACTACAAATTGTACATTTATTTCGACATTGAAACTTCCTAAATCCAAAATTAAGATTAATATTCTGTACAAAATAAGCATCCCATCCCTTATCGGCTCTTCTAAAAAATCCAAAGGATATAGTCTAGTCGCAAGGTAATAAAGACTACATTCTAACTGCTAATGTTAAATCTGTCTAGAAACCAAAGACTCTCATAATACTATCCACACCACTTTCTTCAAAATTCTAACGATCAATCTACGAGACTTGTTCCCTTATCACTAACCCCCCACCAACATCCCACACACAACTGACCAAATATAAGAAAAGAGGCTTTCCATTCCTATCCACACCGCCTGATGAGACATTGAAGTTTAAATATCGAAGCAAATGTACAATTTTTAGTGAATATATAAGAAAATATGTACATGTTCTAAAATATAATTTAATATATATATATATATATATATATATATATGACAGAGAGAGAGAGAGAGAGAGAGAGAGAGAGAGAGTGAATGGCAAACCAGTAAAAAACGAAGGTGATAATCCAAAATATTTTATCTAACTATTATAAAATATTAATTAGATAAAAATAGAAACCTCAATGGATATTATATAGAACATTATGAAACATTGAGAAAAATACTCAACACATCATTTAACCGTTATATATACTACCTTTATTTCGGCAGTGTAGAAAATTACTTCTCTTTTTTTTAAAAAATCATTTCACCCCACGCAAGGCAATTTTACTGCCATTCATATGTAGGGTGCAGGCAGGAAAGCAAGAAGCTGAGAGGCAGTAGTTTTAGAGTTAGGAGAGGATAGACGAAAGTTCAGGGTCACATTTATTCAGGACAATGATTGTGATACCGTTGTCTCTGCTCGCTTTATGGTGGTCAAGCTTTGAAAGTTTGTTTGTTAAAGACCAGCGAGCAATTAATTTTGACGTCACTAAGTTGAACCTCAGTTCAGAACTTTTAAAAATAAATTTTAATTTTACACAAAATATTCCCAAAACAGTTTTTAACAGAGGAAGTGAATATTGTATCATTTAAACCGGAAACAATTTAAGAATACATACATCACAGACTTATTTCTGGTTTAAATGTTGACTTTCTCTGTCCTAAACAGTTTTTTAAAATATTCTGAGTGAAATTAACATGTATTTATCTTTTAACGATCTGAAAAAATCATATTTTTTTCAAATATGTATATATATATTTTAATTGTTTTGTTAGTTAATATTTAAAAAGTTTTTTAAAAAAATCATTTTTTTTTCAAATATATATATATATTTTTAATTGTTTTGTTACTTAATATTTGTAAGTGTAGAAATACTTTCTGTTCCCTTTTTATCTTTTTCATTCTCTTCCCCTTTTGTCCTTTTATAAATTATATCTGTTCGCTTATTTTGCGCATGTCTATTCCCGTCCTCCATTTTAGTGTGTGTGTGTGTGTGTGTGTGTACTCTCTCACAATACTTGTTTTGCGTATTTGTGTGATTTGATATATATATATATATATATATCCTGTCTGTGTGCTTGTTTTGTGTATATCTATTTCTATATGCTGAAGAGCTGTGGCCAACTCAAAAATGTCAAACAGAAGTTGAGCAGAATGTACACCATTATTCTGGGAATATGCGAAACTAGATGGCCTAACAATGGAGACAAGTACAGGATAATGTAAGCAGGAGGTAAAAATAACAAAAAGGTAGTCGGCTTAATATTGGACAAAGAAATGAAAAAATGCGATCTGGGATACTGCCAGTTATCCAAAACAGTCATTTTGGTCAAACTGAAAGAAAGATCTTTTAACCTATCTATTATAGATGTCTATACACCAACAATACATCTCACTGAGGAAGAAATAATATTTTTCTACTTCACACTGGACATTGCTAAGGCTCAGTGAAAACCCAAGAAATTATGATCATTATGTGAGATTGAGTGCTAAGGTAGGTAATAAGAGGGAAAAGGATGCAACTGGCAACTTTGGATTACGAATTCGCAACGATCGAGGAAAAACATAGGTCCAGTGGTGTATAGGAAATGACCAGGTAACAACCTACTGCCGGTTTCAAGAACATCCAAGACGCTTATGGACATGGAAAAGCCCAGGAGGCGACACGAAAAACCAATTCGATTACGTAACCATAGACAGGAGATTCAGGAACGCATTGGTTCATTGCAAAACCTATCGAAGTGCCGACTGCAGAAGAGACCACCTTTCAGTCATCTGCAAAGTAAGGGTGAACCTTCAGAGACTAAAGAAGCTTAGTGCAGCACCTAGACTGCCATACAACACACTCGTACATGACCTCAAACTGCAGAAAAAATACTCTGATATTTTAAGAAATAAATACGAAGAACAAATGCTAAACAAAGACTCGAAAGGGGACTCACTAAAGAAAGTGCTACTGATGTCAGCAAACAACATCGTCGCAAAGGGAATCAGGCGCAGAATATAACACGAGTGGGTGACAAAAGAGATCCTTGACGTGATGTAAAGGAGATAGAAAACTATGCCAAGAACTGAATATAAAAACACTACAAAAGGAAATAATTACCAAGTGCAGAGAGGTTAAAAAGAATGACTTAACAAAAAATATGCAAAAGTAGAAAGATTGAGCAAAACTAGTAAAGGAGATATGCATAAAGAAATGAGGGAACTACAGTACAAAGAAGATGCTTTACAACAAGTATAAAATCCAAGGATGGAACGATCATATTAGAGAGAGAGGAAATACTCCAGCGATGAGAAGAATATATAAATAATCTCTTCCACAAAAAAAGGAAGCAACAGAAAATAAACAAAATTTGCCCTCGGAACGGGAATATTAAAATCCAAAGGAGAAGCTGCAGTGGCCAAACAATAAAAAATGCAGCTGGACCACAGGGCATTGTCATAGAGATGCTGACAGATTTAGATGATTTCGGCATAGAGAATATCATAGAAATAACTAGCAGTATAGCCCGGCGTTGCTCGGGTGTAATGAAAGCTTTAAAGCTAATCCATGGTCCTGGGGCTCAGACTCTTTCGACGTTGGCACGAAAGACAAAAAAAAAATAGTTGAAAAAGCTATAGTTGTTTCCAGTTAAAGCAAAACCGTAAACTGAAAGAAAAATGAATAGATGTAAGTAAAATTTTGATTTCCTGGTATCGATATCAAATTTTTTGCAACCTTGAAACTTCTGAATATCGTTTCTTATGTCTTTGTCTATGGGTGTATCAAATTTGATTAAAATCGGACCAATCTTTCTATAACCCGATTTTTTCGAATATCGATTTTCGATATTTATCGAGAGTACCTCGACACAAAATCTACGTAAGAACACTCGCAGACTGTATAAATTTTCAAGAAAATTAGTTCAGCCGTTTCAGAGTCTATAGATAACGGACACACACACAGAAACATACACATACAAAGTTTCATTTATAAATAAGTTTAGATTAATGAAATCTACAAAATTGATGCAATAACAAACGACCTAAGCAGATCAATAAGCAAGGGGCAAACAAAAACGAACTCAATCAAACAATTAGTTTAATGAGCCACATGACAAAACTCATCATGCGGATCATGATGAATAGAGCGCGATAAAGAATCAAGCCAGAGATAAGACAAAAACAAGGACTGCGGATGTCATGGATCGAGCATGAGGGCAATTATGACGTTTTGGAAAGGTTGGGAACGAAAATGAAATTAATGCTGAGCATCAGGAAAAGACAGCTAAAATTCCTAAGATATATAATGAGAAAGAAGGGCTTAGAGAATCACAGGTGAGATAGAGGGAAAGAGGGACAGGGAAAGCGGCGGGTAACATAAATGACGGTCCTGATCAAGTCGATGACAGAACGAGGTTTGGGTGGGATAACGTGAGAAAGCTTGCTGAGAGCCACCAGGTATCGGGAGACATACAGCGTTATAATCACCTACATTTAGAAAGGACATGGCGCATAGAAAAAGAACAAGAAGAAGATTGTTAAGAGCTACAATGGACAGGAAGTTGTGGATGTCCATAATCGCCTAGGTCCTGAAGAAACACGGCACATAGATAAAAAACAAGCGAAAGAGTGTTAAAGGATACAAAGTATAGGAAGATGAGGAAGGCCATGATCGCCTTCGTCCTGAAGAGACACGGATCATATCAGAAGATATTTTTTCTCCATATTGAGTAGGAACTTTTATTTTACGAGAAACAGAATATATGTATGTGTGATTGATGATTAGTGGACATGTTTTATGTTCCGAACAGAATAAGCGCTTTTTAGTGTGTTCGTAGTTGATATAATTGGGTGTTAAGTTTTTCTATTTAATTAATGACTCCATTATTTTATCTTTTGTGCATATAGATGATGCTATGATATTTGTATCGTCAAAAATATTGCCCATTCAGTAATGAATTAGAGCACTCTAGCTACTGGCATATGACACATCACACGCTAAAAGTCTGTCTGCTTCTATCGAGCGCCCATAGCTCAGAGGTAGAATCGCCGACTGACGCCAGTTCTGTCAGGCTTAAAAGCAATCGGATGTCTAACCGTACTGATGAGCTGTGATATAGCGAAACAGATCTGTCTGCGGATGACTTTATATATATTGGGCGCGTAATATGATATGCGCTAAAAAAAGACTGAACGCCCCGTGGCCCAGGGGTAGAGTCGCCGACTGACGCCAAATCGGTTGGTTTCGAGCCTGGGTTATGTACCAATCGGAGTCTAACCGTACTGATGAGCTGTGATACAGCGAAACAGATCTGTCTGCGGATGACAATATATATATATATATATATATATAGTTTTAGTGAAAATAATTTCTGACTTTAACTAAGTAGGCTCATGTCGACCTAAAATTAAATAACAAAACACAATAAAAAAGGATAAATATACATCAAACACCTCCACAATAAAAAGTAAAAGAAAACCAACGAATCGTAAACAAGTCAGTCATTTAAATACCATAGGTGATACACGCTTGAGCAATTATGTCTCAAAATAAACATGACTGACTGAACAGAAGATTATCCCGAAGTTGGTTGCCATTATTTTCAGCGATTGACTGGTTGAGAGCCAAATCTATCCTGTTATTTAACCCATAACTGGAGGTAAGAAACGGATTAATACCTTTCCCCGATTTCTCGTTCCGAGCCAATATCACAACCCACGTTGCAAACAAGACCAATTCAATAAAGTTAAAATCACACCGAGTTCTATATGAATAATAAAAAAAACGGAACTCAACCGCAAGTATTCCAGCCCGGTATATGAGTGCATCATTACGGTGTCCTCACGAAACTTCGAAGTCGGTATGAACCTGCTCATTTAAAATGACTAATTTTTTGCCCTAAACTTATCAACGCTCTATCTCCACCACGATATCAAGCACTTTACGACAAAAAAAAACTCTTGCATGCCAAAAGTACTTTTTATCAGTAGTTGTACTACTGAAACAAAATCAATCTTTGCGCCAAACATTATCATAACTTCATCAAAGTACTATATATATATATATATATATATATATATATATATATATATACACGTCATGAACAATCACACGCCTACATATAACGTCAATGAAGACATCACAATGAATACATTCATTTCTTTTCGCAGGAAGACCCACCCTACTAGCAATATATATATATATATATATATATATATATATAGGTAGACTTTGAAAAACAGTAGCTACTCTGGCATCTACGCATCGTTTATTCATCAATGAATCAGAACTCTCGCAGTTATTGGGTGTGCATAATGATAATATACATGCTAAAATGTTTGCCTCCTTATACTGAGCGCCCGTAGCTCAGAGATAGAATCGCCGACTGACGCCAGTTCGGTCGGGTTTTATTTCTGGGTAAAAAGCAATCGGGTGTCTAACCGTATTGATGAGCTGTGATACTACGAAACAGATCTGTCTACGGAAGACTATATATATATATATATATATATATATATATATATATTGAGAGGGTGGGAGGAGGGACAAAGTGATAAGTGCCAATGAAATTACAACATAAGTATTTGCAAATAATTTTAATTCCTGACTAATTTTGATATTTTTGGGATTTCTTACTTTTGATATTGTGAGGGATAACACATTTAAACAAGACCTTCATTCAGTGTATGGGAATATAACGGGAACTCTTACAACAAAATCGTTACTTACAGACATATAAAAAAACTAATTTTTCTATTTTAAAGATTATCTTTAGAAATAATGTATTTTTAATTTATTACGTTTTTATTTTGATTAGCCATTCAGAGGATACAAATTATGCATTGCGTGAATTAAAACAAAATATTTCTATAAAGAAAAGCAACTCTCAATTTAACGCAGGTTTTATGAGAAATGACATATTTTGAAGGAAAACCACATGTCAAGAACAATCACACGCCTACATATAACGTCAATGAAGACATCGCAGTGAAGACATTCCTTTCTTTTCGTAGGAAGACCCACCCTACTAGCAATAAAGTGTTTGATCCTCAATTTATGCCCCAGTGCGTGAGATATACAAGATACACAAATAAAATAATTATATAAGTTCAGAGCTGTTCGAAATTCCCAAAATATTTATGCGCGTGCCAACTATTTCATTTAAGCTTATCAAAAAGCAAGCTGATGAAGTTATTTATAGTGGTTGTTGCGTTTCGTTTCAAGCGAAATAAGCTAAAATAAGGAACACTGAAACGAAATGCCATTAGATTTCCGATGGCGTCTTTCGATTATAAAACTATGGCAAATATTGATCAATGCAAACTTCTGGCCAGTACATTGCAAATCACAGTCAACGTTTGCGCAGGGCATGGCTCGTTAAATATCATGCAGTTAAGATGCGATGACCTTTCCGTTAGCTTACTGCCTGTTTAGAAGGCTCGCACTTACTCATTCCGTCATGCACTCATTCTGTAATACATTCATTCTCTCTCTATATTTCTCTTCCTCTGCATATATATATATATATATATATATATATATATTAAAAAAGGATTAATTCAAAGATGTTGAATGGCCATTTCGATATGACGATCCCCACGGGGAGCGACACATCACCTCAGCAACAGAAAAAAACCTTTCAGAAACTGGAGAAAAATTAGTCTACTTTTCCTTTTTAAATAGATTGCAAAGAAATTAAAAAATAAATAATAATAAAATAAAAAAAATAAAATAAAAATAAAAATAAAGGGAAATTTTTATTTTTATTTTTATTTTTATTTTTATTTTTATTTTTATTTTTATTTTTATTTTTATTTTTATTTTTATTTTTATTTTTATTTTATTTTTTTTATTTTATTATTATTTATTTTTTAATTTCTTTGCAATCTATTTAAAAAGGAAAAGTAGACTAATTTTTCTCCAGTTTCTGAAAGGTTTTTTTCTGTTGCTGAGGTGATGTGTCGCTCCCCGTGGGGATCGTCATATCGAAATGGCCATTCAACATCTTTGAATTAATCCTTTTTTAATATATATATTTGCTCTGTAATATTTTATTACATGGAGCTCTCTTCCTGTATCATTTTTTAATATTAAAATAAATTTTTAATATTAATTAGGATCGGGTTTTTTGGAATTTACCTTCCTGCTTTTTTCCTTTGGATTGAAGTATCTGAATTAAAATATATATATATATATATATATATATATATATATATATATATTAAACGAGGAATGATTAAAGTTTCTCGGTCGAACAAGAACCGCTTCAGAATATTGAGATATGTGCATGAAACCTGGGAGTGGCTGCAAAATAAAATCCTTACATTTACCTTGATGAAGACAATTTTTCTTTTCGTCTCTCTTTCTCTCACTCTCTTTCTTTCTCTCACTCTCTTTTGTCTGCGTATATATATATATATATATATATATATATATATATATATAAGCATGCAGTGTAGATATGGAAGAATCCAAAGGACTATCCTGTACATACAATGGTAGGATAACTCTCTAAGACAGCTCTAAATATATATGTATATAAATACATATAGAGTAAATAAAAGACAAAAATTAGGCAGACACGTTATTTCTTGGTAAATCGGAAGTGTGGCCTATTTCAGGTGAACCATCATCAGCTTCCGTCTTTATTGTACAGACGATTTTACACGAACCTTCGTGTAAAATCTTCTTTACACTAAAGCTGGAAGTTATTGATGTTTCGCCTGAAATATGCCTGCACTTCCGATTTACAATGAAAGAACGCGTCTACCTAAATTTTGTCTGATATATATATATATATATATTATGGTTATATTTGGGACGCAATCTTATATACGTTAAATTAAAGCATGCTAAAGTTCTTTTTTATCAATATATACATTGTGAGTAATTTATAGAATTCAATCTCTTTCTTGCGGCGTTAATAATGTGTTCACGAAACGCCGAATAGCAACAGATAAATTGAACATTTCATTTTCTATCACTTGATTAGAATACTGTTGACATTAAATGTATTTTCTCGTACACACATACGCACACACAAAAACACTCATATATATATATATATATATATATATATATATATATATATATATATATATATCGACAGATATATAGATATATTGATAGATATTTGTGTGTGTTTGTTCGCGAACATGCGTGTAAAAATAAAAGATAAATATGCCATATACCAATACTGGCAAATAATTTACGTCAAATTATAAAATTTAATATATATCAAAATACACTAATCTTCACAAATAATACCATCTCTAATCCTCACAGTTTAGACCATCTCTAATCCTCAAAGCTAATACCTCTAAGTTCACAGCTAAGACAATCCCTAATCCTCACAGATTAAATAGTCTCTAATCCTCAAAATTAGTATCTCTAATGCTTACAGCAAAGTCAATCTCTAATCCTCACTGTAAAACACACCTTAAAGCGTATAATTAAGCGATAAACCCCATTTCCTTTTATACTCTCTTAGTAGGAATCAATTTCCACCAGAAAAGCTTCTTCCCCAAGAACTGTTATATTGTGGAATAGGATCCCACGATAATTCTTTAGTTTTAATCTATTCGTGTATAGAGTTAGCTTTTATAATTACTTGAGGGGTTTTAGTATAACAAGAACATTAATAAACGAATGAACAAAGAAAGACGAGAAGGACAATTAGCCGATCAACCCACATTTTTTTATACTCTCTTAGTGGTAATCAAGTTCCACCCTAACAGCTTCTTCCCAAGAACTCTTTTATCGCGGAATAGAATCCAAGGATAATTCTTTAGTTTTGATCTATTCATGTATAGAGTTTGCCTTTATAACATTAATAGAATAATAGGAACATTAATAAAAGAATGAACAAAGACAGACGAAAAGGACAATTTTTATTAAGATAGAGGGAAAAACTTTTGCATGCACAAGTCTTGAATCACCAAACATTTTTTTACATTTTATAACGAAAATAATAAAAAGAATACTAAGATTTATTGAAACACGAGCAAACCTAAATGGAAGTAATGTACATCAGATAAAACATGGATTGCACAATTCTAAAAAGATTGAAAGATCGTTTTTCGTCTTTTTCAACATGGCCTTAACACTCTTAAGCAAACCTTTTCATAATGTCCTCAAGTATTCTTCATGCATATTTCTTCAGGCGTCTTGAAGGGCGTTGTAAAGCTCTTCTTTTGATGCTGAGTGCTTTTTCATCTGTTTTCTGTCAATGTTGAGGTCAGGCCTCTGCGGATGCCATTCTATGACTAATAGTATTCCATCATACGGTGTTTTTCTATTCTGCTAAGTATTTCCTACATTGTCAGTTTTTTTTTTTAGATCTTTGTCATGCTGAAAACTAAAGCCGTTGCAAATCAGACATTTTCCAGATCTTATTGCATGTCGGAAGAAATCTTATGTCGGATCATTTCTGTGTTCAATATTGCATCAATTTTGACAACATTCCCTACAGCACCGGCGAAAATGCAAAACGAGCCTGTAGTTCTTTTTATTTACAGATATCTGTAGACAACTGCTTGACGTATCACATGACCTCTTCCAAACATAATAATGACGTTCTGAAAAAAAAACTGAAGATTCATAATTCGATAAAACCTGTGGTCATTGATTTTCAACACATTCTGTTTTTTGTAACTATTATTTTTTGCAACACGGTGACGTGTTGATATCCTCACAGTATTTAATATTGTTGAAGTTTTTGCTAAGGTTTTTAGTTGATATTTACAAATTCTACGATTTGATTAATTTTATAAAACAATCGTTGATGAGTGAATATGATGATTTGTTTGAAAAGATACTTTTACGGTAAAACACATTTCGACATTTTTAATCACTTTAGTAAAAGCAACATTAGATGGTATTATCATACTTGTGTGCACATCTTCCCCAAATTTAATTTCGATCGGAAAATATGTGATTATATTATAGGGTCTGACAGAAGAACGGGCGGATGGACGGACTAACGAAAGTCCCAGAATTTTATATACAGATAGATTTATGTATTGCTTCTGTTTCTATTGAATCATATTTGCTTCTTAACAGTGACAATTTCATGGAAACCATAGCTGATAAGTTTTTAGTGTAGAGTATATGGATTAACAGGAGGGGTAAATACGTTTACTCGGGTGCGTTTTTTGACTCTCTTTGCTGTCTTTAAAATGTTTAAAGATAATCTACATGGAAATGGTTTTAAATTAGTGTAGCCTAAAATAGAATTAAAATTTAGAACCAAATCTCTCAAAAAATTATTATAATTTTTTTTCTAGATTGTCTGGTATGCGTAAACCAGCTCAGTTTATTACTTGGTGGTTAGCCATCTTACTATTGACTGATTTATAGATCCGTATTACGGGACTTAACAAATGAAAAATGTCCCTCTGACAAAGTTCAGAAAGATCAAATGGATTGGAAATGGTTATAAAGAAATGAAAACATATATTAATCATCTCTGGAGATCAGCTTAAAATTTTACAATAGATATTCGATCCTTTGTAGCAAAATATATATTAAAAAACAAGAGGTTAAATTTGTACAGTATTGTATATTAACCAGCGCCTACTTAAATTTGACGTAGTTTACAACACTCTACTCTCTTCGTTTTAGAAAATATCTTAAGCATTATTTACGTTTTTCGGGCTGTTCTCTCCATTTTTGTTGCCAGATTTACAACGTTTCGGCAGATCTAAGCTCCGACCGTCTTCAGACGTATAGAATTTTTAACTGAACCCTTTATTTCAATTACTTAGCTAAACATTTCTTGTTATCAACAAAAATGTGAACAACAGTTTGAACAATGTCAATAACGTAAATAATAAAATTACCTCATATTATAAATATATATAAATCTTAGTCATTCTAAGTAAAAAAAAAATAACGGTAATTTTTAAAAAGGTTTTATAGTGAGATATAACGAATTTAAAATCATGCAATAATGGAAATGAATAAAACCGAAATAAAGAATTCGCAACTAAAACAGAGACCAGTCAACTGCTTAATTATTTTGTTACCTTCATATTTTTAAAAGTCCAACGGTATCTATAATTTATTAATTACTGCGAGTATTATATAAATCGCTTTTCTTTCAATACATTTTCAATTTATCAATTTTATGTTTTTATGTATAGCAGTGAAAGGGAAATATCTGCTCGAAGAAAATGATCAGAAAAAAAGCACAGACGATATGGTCCATTTCAAAACCAAGTTGAAAAAAAAATCACTTAAGAGACAAAGTAAGCTGAATGCCTCGCATGAAAAGTTTAAATAAAAATGTGTCCAACGTTGGAGCAAATTTACTGATTAAATTAAATGTTTCATTTTTGTCGGAAACAACATTTCTACAAATGCAGAGACAATTTATTTCTATAGATTAATAAAATGACTAAGGGAAAATAATCACTTACCTAAATTGCTTTACATCACTTTCTACTAGAAATTGAGAAAAACATACATAAATAAACACCCGAAGCATATGTAAATAGTTAGATAAATACATATTGATAATTATTATATGGTTTGATTTGTGCTGTTTCTTATTTTATTTTCCACACACACACACACACTCAATAAAAATTAATTCACACCACGTGTATCTAAAAACAAATAATACAATTGCGCGGGAATTCACCCCTTACCATACCCTGTGGGGTCAAAAACAAAAGCTCGGACGTAGTGGAAAGCACACCACGTGGTCAAAAATATGATTTTTTCACCAATCAGGGCTCGACATAAGAAACCCATTTCTTAATCTCCCCGGATCCTCACCATCCAGATAAAAGGAAGGTAGAAACGCTCAACAGACCAGAGGGAACAGCGACCAGCTGACACCAAAAGGCCACACGGACAGCTCACAGCGCACACACAGAGAGAATTCAGCAGTTCACACCAGGCAGTATCATGTATCAGTGAACATTCTTTCACCATCTCTTTCTCTCATCTCGCCTGCTACACATCGTCCTTCCTTTCCCTCTCACATTCCCAGTTCCTTTCTTTCTCCCTTTTTTACAGCTTTACGGACAATTTCATTTTTGTACAAAAAAAATAATTCTTTTATTTTTTTTACGAAAATAAACAAAAGTTTATTTTACTTTATTTGTAGTGCATTTTTCTTTTTATTATTTGTTTCAGGCACTTCTTATCCCCTCTACAGATTAAAAGATTATATATTTTATAACAAAGATAAACAATACGCCTTCAAAGACTGATATCACCATAAATTTTGGTTGCGAATAATATGTGAAGTCACCTACAGTTCCTCAAAATACAATCTACAAAATAAATGTTGTGAAGTTTCAAAAAAAAAAAGAAAAAATTCAGGAGCTAAATGCAATAATTCTACACATTTTTTAGTCTGTTACTAGTTAAAAGATTGAGTGGTGAAAAGATTGCTCGATATTTGTGGATTTTGAAGATGTGAACATTTAATGCAAACAATGTTTATGACACTGAATAAGGATCTTCTTTTGAATATATGTGTCAAGATATGCTTGAGTAGTAATCATTTTTAAAGTTTTAATAATTTTTATAAAAAACCCCTGTCGTTTTTGTATCTTAATAGTTTATATATATACTAGCAGTATAGCCCGGCGTTGCTCGAGTTTAATGAAAGCTTTAAAACTAATCCATGGTCCTGGAGATCAGACTGTTTCGACGTTGGCACGAAAGACTAAAAAGCATTAGTTGTTTTCAGTTAAAGCGAAACCGTAGACTGAAAGAAAAATGAATAGATGTAAGTCAAATTTTTAAGTTTCGTGATAAAAATTGTGGATTTGTATAAAGAACATACAGACAGATAAGCAGACACACACACACACAAACATCTTGCCTTTTATATATATATATATATATATATATATATATATATATATATATATATATATTATCGATTTTCTTCACTGTTGTAAGAACTGCAACCATAAAACTTCTGAATATCGTTTCTTATGTCTTTGTCTATAAGTGTATCATATTTGATTAAAATCGGACCACTCTTTCTATAACTCGATTTTTTCGATTATCGATTTTCTATATTTATCGGGGGTACTTCGACACAAAACCAAGCTAAGAACACACGCAGACGCTTATAGTACAATTGTGTAAATGTTCAAGAAAATCGGTTCAGCCGTTTCGGTGTCTATAGGTAACGGACACACACACAGAGACACACACACACACACACACAAATTTCCATATATATATTGCTTTTTTTGGTGAAGTGGATATCGGAACGAGTACTTGGTGAGCCGAGTTCGAATTCAAGTTCAATGCATTGCATATGCGCATCAATAAATTTGGGAAAGATATAAATTCGTCTCTTTTTCTTCTAACTATAGGTTAAATAGCAAAGCAGATTGGGTTCTATATCCTTGGTTTAGGACTAGTCTCCCACAGAAAACAATTACAACATACTGTGGGAAAAATCTTTGCCAAATCAGTCATGTTTATTTCAAGATATGACGGGCCAATCTCGTTTCACCTATCGCCCTTCTGAGATAAATTCTGTGGGAAAATATTGTGTCTACAGAAAAAAAATAGAAACAGAAAAATCATATTTTATAATTCCTCCATTTAATCAGCTAGTTGTTCTAACACTTTAGGAAAACAGTAAGTTACATAAAAATAAAATATTGAAATTATACAGCAATAAAAATAGTAATTCTACTACTCATTTTAATTTATCCCATAATAATATCTTTTCATATTGTAGAAACCCTAACTAATGCCACTTATCTAATAAGTGTTTAACTATATCCTTGGTCTATATGTGTTCTATTTCATCTGTAGAAAATCCTAGGGTTACTGAAGTTTATCTTGCTAAAACAATGAAGTTTTTTAAAAAGCGTTTTTACAATCATCTCTGATCTTTTACTTTTTTACTAATAAGGATAAGCAAACTATGACATCACTTTCTAAATACTTTTAGAAGTTAAAAGGAAAAGATAAAACACCTAAATTTAAATGGAAATGGAAATTTCTCAAACAAGCTAGAATACCTAGATCAGTAAATTAAACATGATTCCTTTGATTACAAAAGAAAAAAAATGGAAATTATTAAATACATGAAGCGTGACTTATTGCTAAACCAGAGAAATGAAACTCCAGTAAATTGTAAACATATTAAAGAATTAACCTTACAATTCTACTAGATTTATAAAATCTAAAGTTTGAAACTCCAGCAATTATAAATATTTTACAGTATTAATCTTACTCTCTTGATAATTAACTATATGATTTTCTTGTTATTTTATCTTTATTTTTATTCTTGTTTTTTATTACATGTGATCTATTTACTATATTAAATCTAAATTTAATTTTAGATTTTTAGTTTTAACATTAATGTTATTTTTTTAATTTAAAATTTTTACATTTTTTTATTTTATTTTAATTTTGAATTTGAAATTTTGAATTCTTAAATTTTAAACTTTTAAATTTTAAATCTTAAATTTTAATTTCATTTTTAACTTTTTGAATAATTCCTATGTTTCTGTATGTGATTTCATCATATTATGTTTAATTCAAAATAATTTAGTTTTATACAATGTAACGAACGAATGTATCCATCTGCAGTTCACTTCCGGCCAAAGTTAGAAATCTCTGTTTCTTTGCCATTTCTGTTGTCTTCCCCAAACTTTTTTCACTCTGTGTATTTTCTCACTTTCTTCCTCTATGTTAAGCTAAAACGTGGCGTGACCGATATCTGTATCTGTCTATATTTTAATTCCTGCCTAAATTTGGGGTTTATCTATGTGAACCGTTTACATTAGCTCTTTCCTCTCGATTTTTTCTCTCTTGTTTCCTTCCTTGCTTTTTATTTCCTCTCTGTCCTTCCCTTTCCTCTTTCTTTCACCCACTTTTTTATTATTTCCCTTTTGGTTTTCTCATCTTTTCCTCTTTCTTTTTTCCCCTTTTTAATATCCCTTAACTTGTGCGCAAAAAATATTCTAAAAATAAAGGAATGTAAGCTTCTAAAATTTTCTTTTAAAGAACAACGTTTATTATCTTCATTATTAACTATCTAATGAGATATTGTTGTTTCAATGTCGAAAAAAATGTACAATTTTATATTAGATTGTAGTTTATACATGTTCTAAAGTATAATTTATAATAATTATTCATTGCTCTATTTTTATATTTGAGCTATTTTTAAATTAATGTTTTTGAACGTTGCAATTATTTTCGTTGGTCCTTATTAATTAATATATATATATATATATATATATATATATATATATATATGCAAAAATCGACTTAATGGTAAAATCCAGATGTTAGCTCGTTATATTCACAGTGTATACAACTTGTTATACACACAATATAAACAAACGCCAGTACCCAAGTGTGTTCAATTCATTGCTAATTCTACTCCTGCAGCTTTTGACATTTCTACTCCTGCAGCTTCTTCTCTCGCACTTCCCGCCTGTAGAACTCGCTCCCGTATTCTTGCTTTCCTGACGGCTACAACCTCCAGAAATTTAAATGCAAAGTCAATACTCATCTACTAACCACCGGACTCCAGCTCTCTCCCCACCCCCGTATAACCTTCCCTTTCTCTCCACCAATGTATCTGTCATCGCACCTGCTTTCTCAGCCTTCTATTGCTCCTTTCTAACTAGTTTGTACTCTTCACTCTTTTCTAATTAATCTTTTTACATTTATGTAGCCCCCTGCACATCAGATGGCGTTTCCGCCTTGCTCGGGGTGAAATGATTAAAAAAATAAAAAAAAAAAATAACGATGCGTAAATAGCACTAGTAGCTACTATTTTTAATGTCTATTAAAACCATTTCACATTTTGAGTGCACAATCGACGAGCGAGAGCGTAAACAGTAATCCGCAGACAGTAATGTTCCACTGTACCACAGGTCATCATTATGGCTAGACATCAGATTGAATTCCGACCGATTTTACATCAGTCCAATATTCTACCTCTATGCTATCAGCGCACGGCGGAGCAAGGCTGATTTATATATACAATGTAAACAAACGCCAGTAGCCAAGAGTGTTCAATTCGTATATTATTCAACTGCGTTCATGCTGTTGACTCTCTCAATATTGCCACCAATCTCACTCCCCCCCAGGATTTACTACTGCTACCAACGAGCTGACTGGGAGGCGTTTGCGATTTCCTTTGTGCGACGTCCGTTATGAGAAAGTGTTCTCCCAGTTGATGACTACGCCTCTGAGATTTCTTCCTGGGTGAAAGCTGGCTCTGATACCTTCATACATACCAGAAAGTTTAGTCTCAAATCTCATTCCTCCCCTTGGTTTTCGAGGGCATGCGCGGCCGCCATTGCTCACAGAAACCACTACTTCAAACTGTTTCAGACACATGCATCTGACCACAATAGGCGCCTATTTATATTCAAATCATTCACTCCAATGAATATTTGCTTATTTTCCAATGAAATGCAAATATTTTTAAGTACTTATTAAATATGCTAGAGTATTTTAGTTTCAAATCATTTGTGAATTTTTTGTTACTTTCTATTATATCCATAGTTATGGATTTTAAAAATAAACTGGTACAGTTCAAAATTATTCTTGACCGTTATTAAAATTATAAAATTAATATTGCTCTATGGCGAGTGTAATATTTTTATCTTAATTTGACATTTAATGCAAGCACCCTTTGAAAATTAAATATTATTTGATCTTATTCTATAACATTCTATAACATAATTCTATAACATCTTATTCTATAACATTCTATAACATTCTATAACATAATTCTATAACATCTTATTCTATAACATTCTATAACATAATTCTATAACATCTTATTCTATAACATTCTATAACATTCTATAACATAATTCTATAACATCTTATTCTATAACATTCTATAACATTCTATAACATAATTCTATAACATCTTATTCTATAACATTCTATAACATTCTATAACATAATTCTATAACATCTTATTTTATAACATTTTATAACATTCTATAACATAATTCTATAACATCTTATTTTATAACATTCTATAACATAATTCTATAACATCTTATTTTATAACATTCTATAACATAATTCTATAACATCTTATTTTATAACATTCTATAACATAATTCTATAACATCTTATTTTATAACATTCTATAACATAATTCTATAACATCTTATTTTATAACATTCTATAACATAATTCTATAACATCTTATTTTATAACATTCTATAACATAATTCTATAACATCTTATTTCATAACATTCTATAACATTCTATAACATAATTCTATAACATCTTATTCTATAACATTCTATAACATAATTCTATAACATCTTATTCTATAACATTCTATAACATAATTCTATAACATCTTATTCTATAACCTCTTATTCTATAACATTCTATAACATAATTCTATAACATCTTATTCTATAACATTCTATAACATCTTATTCTATAACATTCTATAACATAATTCTATAACATCTTATTCTATAACATTCTATAACATAATTCTATAACATCTTATTCTATAACATTCTATAACATAATTCTATAACATCTTATTCTATAACATTCTAAAAGGTAAAGAAGACAATTATGCGCACAACCCGTGCAGTCTTATTGTTGACCGTGTTCTTACATTTTTTAGAAAAGTTCGTCTAATTGGATTACGTGTACTGCTGAACAATATTTGAATTTATTTTACAATGTTTTGACGCCATGCTGTGTCAAGTTGAATTAATTTCTTTATTCTGTTATTCGTTTATTTTTTATTTCAATTTAATTTTTGATTTTTTTGTTTTTTCTCAGTATTTATTTTTTTTCAGTTTTCCAGTCAGTTGTTGCCGCCATGTTTACATTTTTTAACGTTACGTTTTATACGTTGACTGTTTTTTCTTTTATTGTTTTATGTTTAATTTAATTCAGTCTTTTAATTTAATTGACGAACTTGAAAAAGGATATTTTATAGAAAACCAGTCTTTGATCATTTTTGACATTTGAACAATTTATTCTTGCTATTTGTTATCAGTTTTCCCTTTTCGGGTTTTGGTAGTTTAACGTTTACATTTCATAGACATGTTTTATTTTTTAATTCAGCTTTCTTTTTAATTTTATTGCATTTAGATTTAACTCTTTTCTTAGCCTTAGCCTGACTTAATTTTTTCCATCTTGAGCAGTGTTTAATTTCATCTTTTTTTTAATCTTATTTCAATTCTTATATTATTTTAAATTAAACCCCCTTTTCTATGTTATTTTCTTAAAATTCTAATTTAGTTAATTTGAGTTTTTTCAAAATTTGACCAGTTATAACTTGCTATTATATTTTTTATATTTTCATATTTCCTCCCCACTGCTGTTCTAATTGATTTTTTATAGCTCATTCTAATTTTAGAAGACATTTATATTTTTTCCTTCTTAAATTTTTCATTTTGTTGGCATTTATTTCCTGTCCTCTTCCGATTCCTTCAATCATTATATCTTCAGGAGAAAGATTTTAAATAGATGCCTGCTTAGTTTAGTAGAGAATGACCGACAAATGTCGGTTTGTGAGAAGACAACTTTTCATGCCTGTTTATAAGGCAGACGAAACCGATAAAAAGAAAAGCTAATGGGTGGATTCAAAATCCAAATCTTCAACTGATATCTAGAAAGAAATGACGAGTACCTCGGTGGAAATGAAAGTAAATGTGCCGAACTCTTTGGATGCATAAGAAAAGATGACAGCCGATTAATCACGCTAATAATGGAATATTCCTCTAGGTTGTATTGTCAAATTCGCGAAATTTTGGAAAAACAAAAAACAAAGTTGTGTTTTAGAAATAAAAAACAAGATTTACAAAGGTTCGAAAATAAAATAGTGCTGGTCTTCGTGATTGAAAAGCGTTTGCACAAAATGTGTCCCTTCACGCAGACACGTTTATCCGTTCACAGATGTCCCTTTGGGTCAAACCGAAAGTGTTAGTAAAGGAACTGGATGTTTCATGTGGAATATACTGCTGCTGGCTGCCGAAGTTTACCTTGAAGTTGCTATTCCCAGGTGGTAGTGTGGACTTGGATTATGAGATGTGGGTCGTTGATGGCTTTACGTTTCAGCTACCTCGACCAAGTCCTACCTAAAGAGAGTCGATTTTTGGTGAGCGAGATTTTTAAGTCCAGACGGTGTTAATACAATGAGAGTTTATGGGTGGCTATGGTTGTAAATATGTGGTAGAGTAAATTGAAATCCAAAATTAGGTCATTTGCTACTACTTATAGTCATCTACAGATTAACAGCTCAAACGGCAGGTGGTATAACATTTGATCGGGCCATTAAATTCGATAGCAGTAGGGACGTAGACTTAGGGGTTTTGGGGTTATTTTGCTTATCAAGAAGGATGCGAGTCGGGCGAGAAGTTGTGGACCACAAATTCTTAACTTGAACATGAAAAAAGAAGAAACGAGTTTACTTTTTGCATACGTTCATGTTGGGTCATAATGCGTTTCCAACAGCTACCAACATTACCAAGACATAAAGCGAAAGTTCCACTTATGATCGAGCAGTATGACACTGGCTTCCAAAGTTCTGCTTCAGAAATAGCTTCAGGAAACGAATATTAAAAATCAAGGTAGTAGAGAACGTTTAACTGCAACTGACAATCAACATCTGAAAATACTAGTCAAACAAAACCCACGTCATAATATCAAAAATGTTTCAGATAATGGATGCCAGTATTTCACCAGTATCGGACAATCTCAAGAAAAATGGCAATCAGTGAAAGGCATTCAGTTCAAAACTTTGAAGTTTATTCGATGCTTCCTCTGCAGAATTCGAATCACATATTTCTCAATAGAATTACTTGTGAAGAGAAATGGAACATTTATGGAACGCTTATGAGATTGTGAAACGATTGGCTCAATGACTTGGTCATGACGAAGCACTCATACAGTTCCCAAAACCGAGATTGAATCAAAATAAGATTACGGTGACTGTCTGATTGTCCATAACTGGAATCATCCATTTCAGATTCCTGTAATCTCACCAGACTATCATTGTCAAAATTTTCTACGAGCAAGTGGATGAAATGCACATTCAGTTTGGCGAAATTTTGATCAGCACTGGTTAATGGACAGGGTTCATTATTGATTAATGAAAATACTCGGCCGCATGCTGGCAGGATCCCAGAGCAGAAGCACACCAAGGCAGGATACGAAATTTTGTTACCTCCACAATATACTGATGATTTCTCACCCACAGGTTACCACTTTTCAAGGATATACTGCTTTTTAATATTAAAGACATCTGTTGCAATAGAAATTCAGAAATTATATAAAAAGTTTTCTTGGCGTCCAATCTTTTATGGTTTTATGAAAATTACCTAAATTAACGTGACATATATTTACAGATTTTTAAGGTTTGACTGATCTAAACAGGAAAAGGTTAATTCAGGATTAAAAGCTAATTTTAAAAGGGACCATTATTTTCTAAACAAACCTAATATTGTATAAGGATGTAATTTCTCTTTTAAACGGTATGTCTTATATCTATCGTCATGTAAACTTGTCGTTCTACTCGTTTCGAAAAACCCTCCGAGTACATACGCAGAAAGACAAAATGGTAATAAAAAAAGAACGAGCTAAGCACTTGAACATCAGTAAAAGTACGTAACCCAAAGAAAAAACCCGAGGCGAGTAACCTAAAATAAAAAAGCGCTCAACACGCAGGTAGAGCAAACTAAGTAAATAAGTAACCTCAGTTAGTTATTATATATATATTATTCTTGCATCGCAGACGACTAATGAGGGCTTACTATCATAACCAGGTACTCAAATCTTCTAGACGTGCATGTGCCTAACAAGGCCTGCAGGTCAACTGCAAAATTTAAACAGATGGAACATGTGGTTGAGTTTTGGGGCTGGAGTAAAACAGGATCAATTGCAAAACGTTTATGCGGGTCGACACTATGGTATGCTTTACTTTTGTAGTGAAATAAATGTGGTAATGAAGATGACAAGAGCAGTATAATGTCAACTTTCTTTAATACTTGCACGCAGTTATTCCAGATGTTCACGTCGATCTCACACAAAACTTTGCCTAGGTGAGAAAGTGAATATGCGCCATTTTCTTGGCTCTGACACTTAGAGAGAGAGAGAGAGAGAGAGTGGGATATGGGTGTAAATATGTATATACATATGTTTGTTTACGCACAGATACATGTGTGTGTGTGTGTGTGTCCGTAGGTCGATAGAGTAATTAAGAAAATAAAATTTAATGAAAATTTGGCAAAGATATCTCTTTTTGCAACGACGTTGCTTGTGTAATAGGGAATAATAGAATGCAGTAAATAATACGACGAAATATTTCATCTCTTAACATAACATTTTATTTCACTCTAATCCTTCCGTATTTAGATCGTACCGGAATCATTTAGTGAGGATATTTTGAAACTATATTTGCAGTCAATTGCCTGCATTCTGATAGAAAATGAATACAGTAAATATATTTTAAAAAGTTGTGTAAGTTGAGGATGTTTATTCTTAACGGACTATACAGTCAGTCGATTCTGAGTGATACTGAAAAAATGCTACTAGTAGTTCTAGACTGAAGTTATCATCAAATACAAAAAGCCTGATTGCATATTTTATTTTGTTTTTATACGATAATGAACACTGCAACATACAGTCAGGTAAGTGCCATACATGATACACGCTTCCGAGACATGAATGACAGGACTGAAGATTTTCCCGCATTAGATTGCCATTACTTTTTACAATAGACCGATTGCTAATCAAGTCTATAGAACACAATATTCTGCTATTTAACACATAGCTATAGAGAAGAGACGAGTTAATTCCTTTTCTAAATGGTATTTGTGCGTAAGTGAATGCAACGAATTTAATTGAAATTCCAAACCGGCTCATCAATTTCTCGTTTCAAGCCGATATACACTGCACCACAATGCACATTATCAAGATAAAAATTACTAGCTAAAATAAAGGAAGCAACAGAAATGGATTTTACAGAAGGATGCTCATAATCCCGATCGGACAGATATATGAGAAACGGCAAAAGTTAAGCGATAGTGAAACAAAAAGAAAATTTATGTATAATAAATGAAAGCACAGTTGAGATTTCTGAAGAAAAAAGATATGAAAAATATAATACACACTAGACAGAGTGATAGGCAAAAGATTCTTCATTTCACCTTTGAGTGAAAAAAGGATTTTCTTTTTTGGTCTCTTGAACAAATGCGTCCCACACATGATGAAAAAGAGGATTGTACTCTGGAAAAGTAGGTAGCCAGGTGTAAATAATGATGTAATCGTAGACATTTTCTGATAATCATGACTGGGCTCTCCTACATGTATGTTATGGTGCCGATTCGTTATGTTAGGCTTAGGTTCTTCCAGTAGACACCCTCTTGGACCACGGCAGCTTCACCTTCCCATGACACGATGTAGGCCTTCGTGTTTAGTATGTCATCTTTGGAAAAAAAAGTTAATGTTTGTGATAGTTTTTATATATATATATATATATATATATATTGTTGGGGCGCTCTCCACCTGTGTTCTGCTATAATGGACTATTCCAATCACTACATAAATAGTAGTGGGAAGACCTCGAGGATGAGTATCGAGTAACCAGTCTCGAGTTACAAGTCAATTGAGTATTTCCGGTAGTGAACCGGAAGTGTGCTATTATCAGACTCTACGTCTTACGACGGTACATGCTACTAACCCCTTGTTCCTGTAGACTACTAACAACCTCTTTTGTAAATACTATTTCTCCTGGTAATATCAATTTACTATATTTCCGTTGTTTGTATTTATTTACTCAATAATTCTGT
Organism: Ascarosepion bandense; assembly: GCA_037127315.1. Taxonomy (NCBI): domain Eukaryota; kingdom Metazoa; phylum Mollusca; class Cephalopoda; order Sepiida; family Sepiidae; genus Ascarosepion; species Ascarosepion bandense. Next base: position 3,625,180 of record JBBBDQ010000815.1, on the reverse strand, counting down.
TACGCACAACATATATATATATATATATATATATATATATATGTTTTTCTCTTGTCACACTCAAAACCTCTCTTTCTGCCTGATGATGGTACAATTGGCATCAAAGCATTAAAGCTTTTCTATTGCAATCCCATATAGTGTTATTTTAACACTAATAATAATTATATCTTTATAAAAGCACATCATTTGTATTGAACACTTTATGAAAGTAAAAATTATTAAACTGTGAAATATATATCCATTAGTTTATACCACTCATATTACATATACATGCGTGTGTGTGTGTGTGTGTGTGTATGTATGTGTGTGTGTGTGTGTGTGTGTGTGATGAAATGTCGTCTAAATGTTGGAAAAATTAAAATAATACTGATATTTTACTGATATTTACAACAATTACGTAAAAATACTCTGTAATACGAAAAAGTAAATTTATTTAAAAACACTGCTATGAGCATCAATTTCGGTCACCAGACTACTACGGAATCTCCTGCAAATCTTCTTTTCCAGTTTAAGTTGATGAATGCTGCAATAATTCTTACCTTCAGTTCATCTTTGGTGTAACAAGGAGTTTTTTTTTTAGTTTCTTGCACATAATGAAAAAATTGGATTTTAGTCAGGAAAATTTGTTAGCCAGGTGTAAGGAATGACGAAATCGCAGAAATTTTCAAATAATTATGACTGGGTTCTCCTTCATGTGTGTTATGGTGCAGAATCATTTTCGTAGACTTAGGATCTCCCAGAAGATATCCTCTTGAACCACGGCGGGTCTACCTCCCCAAGACACTTGATGCAATCCTCCGTGTTTAATTTTTGGCGGAGGGAATTGCGTCATGGTTCATCTTTTCTCACAAACGGGGCCCAACTAAACCTACTAGACTGTGTAGTCAACAAATATAAAACAAACAACGCGTTTGCGCTAAATTGAAAGCATAAATTGCGACAGTTTACACATCGCACTATACGTATGTGTATGCGTGTTTCTTTCTCTATCACACCCAAAATTTATCTCTCTTAGTGAAAGTAGCTTAAATACAACCTCATTTATCAATATTTGTCTAAACTTCTGAGATGATCTATGGTCATTATTTACATTGTTCGTATTGTTGTTGTTTTGCTGTTGTTGTTGTTGTTCTTCTTCTTCTTTTTCCTCTTCTTCTTCTTTGTGCCAAATTTCTTCAGGATTTAGGCAGTCATAGCCTTCCACATCTGCTAATCCTTGGTAGCTCTTAGAACACTTTCTCCTTTTACCCGTCTCAAACCCCGCTCTGCCATTCACCTGCTCAGGCTCTTCATATATGTTATAATATGCATACTCCTGTCTCTCTTTCTCTCTATCTGAACTGTAAGTTTTAAATTCTCCAAACTGTCCTTCTTCATCACATGCCCCAAGAACATCAGCTGTCTTTTCCTGATGCTCAGTATTAATGACCTTTTCGACTTTCTTTCCATAAATTTCATCATTGCTTACATGCTTAATTCGTGATATCTACAGCATACTTCTGCAGAACCATTTTTCAGCTGCTTCATGCTTCGCCTTCATCTTTGATGATATTGTCTAGCATTCACTGCCATATTGAAGAACTGCCATATTGACACCACCTAGCAATCCAGTACAGTCTTCTTTGTTTCTAGCGAAATTTTTCCTGTCTCTTAATAGTATGCTCAGCTACTTGAATGCGTCGTTGACCATTCCATTTCCTCTTCGCATCTTAGTATCGCGCTTCCCGTCCTCCGTCAGAGCAAATTCCAAAGACTTAAATTTTTTGTACTTGCTTGATTTTAGTATCCCCAACCTGCAGTTAGCATTTTGGGCTCTTCGGTTTGCTGATGACCATGATTTTTTTCAAGATTATGACTGCCAATGACGAATCCTGGCATAAATTCTAGGGTCATCAGAATAGTCTCGCTCTACAAGTTGAATAGATCAAATGAAAAGACACAGCCTTGTCTCACACCACTTGCTATCTTTTGTTCTGCTCATCTTTATTGCCACATTCTCGACGTTTACACCATTTTAAGATCCAACTTGACTGGACTTTCGAATCGTACTCTTTATTTCGATCACCTGAGTATATTGTTCTACTTCCAGATGTTTCAGTTGTTGTCTATTTAACTCCACTTTCTGAGTTTTTCTTTACCATAGCTGCAGCCAGGTATTGAATTCACAATTAGTTTTGTCAAGTTACTGGATCTCATCAACGTTTTTAACCACTGAGCTTTGTATTCTTGAGGACTTACTTTTGAATTAGAATATATTTCATATGTCTTTCGTAATTTTTAGGTCCGGGGCATGATGGTAAACTGCATCCGGCAACAAGGCCTCTAGTTAAGAGCTTATGAGGAGCATGGAACCACCTCTTACTTGCTGTTGTTCTCAGATCCACCCTGACCCGGAGTGGCAGCACCTCTTAGGGTCTCAGCTACGGGCAAATAGTTAACCCCACAAACTGGGGTCAAAACACTATGAAAGTATAAAACTACACTTTTATAGAAATATATACATAAAAATAGACTTTTATAGAAAATATACATTTCTGAAGGAAATATATTACCAACAATACATGTTTGAAGAGAAAAATATTCCCATAACACATTTTTGAAGGAAAAAAAATATTCTCAGCAAAACACTTTTAATACAAAATCTAGAAAACATTTTCAGTTTTCAAAAATAAAAAAAATAAAAAATACTAATTTTCATTAAAATCTGACGAAATCAACTTTCCCATTATAACTGAACATTAAAAAAATCAAAAAAATCCGAAAACCCCACTTTTTTGCCATTAAATAATCCACAGAGGTTGATATGCCATTAAACAAAACTTAAACTCAAACTTCTACTGTTTAAATTTAAATTTATAAGCCTTAATATATACTAATTAAATTATACTGAATAATAATACTGGTTTTCTGATATGTTTTGAAAGTATCATTACATTTCTGCATCTAGTTACTGATTCTTGTTATGAAATTCCGTAATTCATTTTTTTCGCAAATGCGCAGATACTTATCTATGTTGAATTCTTGAATCTTGTCATTGTCTGACCCAACTAACTGAATAACATTTCAACATTTATATCAATTTGTTATAAGCATTTAGTAAGACATAAAACTCTGAACCTGAAAGTATCTTAAGGCCAGCCAGTTAAATGCCATACGTGAAACACGCTTGGACGATCATGTATCGAAAGAGGCATGGCTGACTGCACAGAAGATTATCCCGCAGTAGGTTGCTATTGCTTTCTGCGGTAGAGAGTTTGCAAGCTAAGGCTATAGAACCCAACCTGTACTTTTATTTAACCCATAACTGGAGGGAAGAGACAGATTAATACCTTTCCCAAATATATTTGCGCGTAAGTGAATGCAATGAATTCTACTGGAATTCGAACTCGGCTCCCCAATTTCTGGTTCCGAGCCGTTATCCACCGCATCACATCAGGAAAACCCACAAAAATGACACTATAATTTTCGTTTCGTTCCTCTCTGAAATCAGTGTCACTGTTTCAAAGACTTGCTTATAAAAAGCCATTATTTTTAAACTCAGTGTCGCTGTTTCAAAGACTTGCTTATAAAAAGCCATTATTTTTAAACTGCAGAGTCCTTTCGAATAACTATGCTACGAATTTTCAAGTTTAGCTGAAGCAGATAGGGGTATCTATCGATTAATTTGTAATTGGCCAGGGAGCACAGGCGTAGTAATTATTGAATTCACTAAGTAGAGTTTCATTTAAATGCAGATCAGAATAAATAATCTCTACTCTCATATTGTCTGTTGCTATTTGCAGACGGAAGTTGCCAAGTAATTTTGCTAATAACCTAAGCATACGCAAATGTATCAATATACTGACAAAATACTGCAATGTCAACGAAGAATGCGCATATTTTTCGACTGGATCACGTGTCTTTGTATATTTTTTAAAAGTAAGAAGACTGTATTGTGTCTATTCTCCCTATTATAATATAGACGTTAGCGTATATATATATATATATCTATATATATATATATATATATATATATATAGTGTATCGAGGCAGCAAATAATTTTCTAAACATATACTGTTAAATATAAGAGACAATAAATGTCTATTATGTTTAATGATGAGCCGTTCTAAACGTCGTATTTTGGCTTTAATTTCAGTTGAAAATAAAGACAAAAATTCTCCAACATTTGGATAATTTTTTATTAATTTCTTTCTAATCTTTCAACTCACATGAGCCATCTTCAGAGAGGTTATTAAGACGGTAACACTATAACATCCACCATCACCGACGATTTTATTTTGTGTTGACATAAAACTCCGCTAGGCAACGGCAATAGTTACCAAAAATAACAAACGCAGTTCGCAAATTTGCAATGTGGTTCTATGATGTCACACCGCGTGATAGCGCAAAATGACAACAGAACCATATATTCAACTGCAATATAATATATATATATCTTAAACATATACTGCTAAATATAAGAGACAATCAATGTCTATTATGTTTAATCATGAGCCGTTCTAAACATCCTATTTTGGCATTAATATCAAGTGAAAATAAAGACAAAAATCTCCAACATTTAGATATTTTTTTATTAAGTTGGTTCTAAGCTTTCAGCTCACATGAGTCATCTTCAGAGAGGTGAACATTAAAACATCCCCATCAACTATAATTTTATCTCATGTTGAAATAAAACTTTGCTAGGCAACGATAACACCTTCTGATCAGAGTACAATTAAACAATTAAACAACATTTCTTAGAAAAACATAGCAATGTAGGTAAAATTAGACAGATTTTAGTCAACAATACAATAATCCTCACTCATACACACAGTAAAAAGAGTCTTCAGATATTGTAGGCCATCTACATTAAATCCAAACAACCCACACTTCATAAAATCACGTTTAAATCTCGTCATAACACTTTACATTGCATTTAAATGTTCGGACTGTTCTCATCAGCTTTTTTTCCCATGTTTATGGTTTTTCGTCCGTAGTACACTTTTTTGAGTGATTGGAATTTCGAACAGAACCCTTTATTTCATCTTAGTTTCACAAGCTCTACCGCTTCCATATGTCTCATTATCAGTTACTTTCCTTTACTTCTACTCTTGTTTTTTTTTTTTTTGTTCATCTCTTCTGTAGCCAGGTATTGAACTCACAAATATTTAGGTCAATTATTTGGATGTTCGTTGAACTAGACTATGCGTATTGGAATTTTCTGATGAATCTTAATTATTATGTTAATGACTGTATAAGCTCATGGCGATTTCTACGACAATAAAATATCATTAGAAATCCCTCTGTAGCATCGGTAATTATTTGAGCTTAATTGTGTTGAATATTCTGAAATTCTTACGGAATATTCTAACAGGATTGGCCATTTGATTTATCGACAGTCGCTTCTCATCCATCACCAGTTTGTGAATAAGATCAATGGTTTCCTCATTGCTGACAGTTGCACGACGTCGTGAGCATGGGTCATCTGCAAGACTCTTTCTTTACGTCTTAACGTTAATTGAACACTTTTGCTATAATGATTAATCTGCAGAGTCATCCGTTAATGTAGCAGCCATGTCAGCATGAATCTTTTTGTCGGTTAAAATTTTTTTTGTGAAGGTACTTGATAACCCTCGATGTTAAAGTTTGTCCATTCTCAAGATTAGCGTTGTTACTTTGAGTGACTTATTAGAACAGTCAGATATCAGTTTACGTTGAGTAAAATAATACCCTTATTCATAATAAGAGTTGAGATTAACATATGATTTCACAACTGCTAATCATAATAAAAAAAAGCCAGATGTTGAGCAATCACTATTTCCTGATTTTCGCAAAAATTTGTAGGAATTAACACACAGTCTGAATGAGAAAATTGTAAAAGTATTTCCTTTACATTGCAGAAACCATTTAATTATGTTTTGAGATTTTTCTCAATATATTTGTTCTGGGTAATATCTATTGAGCTTTCTATTCCCCTCGAATTAATAATTTATATTAATTAGATAATTTTTTTTGAATTACACGCTTCGTCCAGAATTGAAAATTAGATTATATGTAGTCATTATTGAAAAAAACAGTAGGCCCGGGCCATCAGAAATGACACTGAAATATTTATATCAATATGCTGTCTAAAATTACGGCAGCATATATATTTTGATGTACCTATTACTGACTATCTTATAGGCTGACTATATATATATATATATATATATATATATATATAGTCAGCCGCAGACAGTCTTGTTTTGATGCATCAGAGATCGTCAGTACAGTAAAACATCCGATTGCTTTCAGCCAGTATATAAACCCGACCGATTTGTCATCAATCAGCTATTCTACCTCTAAGCTATAGGCGCTCGGTAGAGGAAAGTTTATTTTTAGCGTGTTATTAGCTAAAAATGAACATACTCCTGTAGCTGAGTAGCCCATATATATATATATATATATATATATATATATATATATATATATATATATATTGAGAAGAAAACTCAGCGCGTAATTAAACCGTAATAAATCCAGAATTTATTTCAGCAATGTAAAGAAAAAAATTACACTTGCTTGTTAAGACAGCTGATTAACGTTAATTTCACTCAGAATATTCCAAAAGATAAACTTTTATAGCAGAGGGATTTTTATACCGGAAATATATTGAGAATAGATACATCAAATCACACACGTAACATAATACAAAGTAAAAAATTAAATCACACATACATAAAAAAATGAACAAAAGTTATACACACGCAAAAAAAGTAGAAACTGAGTAATCACACAAATATTATTAAGGAAGGTATATATACAAACGCAAAAATGGTAGGAATTAACACACAGTCTGAAGGAGACAATTATAAAAATATTTTCTTTACATTACTGAAATAAATTCTGGATTCAGGACCGTTTAAATATGTGTTAATTTTCTTCGATGTGTATATGCATTTGAACATTATTTTTAATATATACTCGTATTGCAGTAGATTTTTTGTACTCCCGCTCCAGTAAGAAACCTGTCGTGGCGGGATCTACACTCTGTGGTGAACTGGGGCAAGAAGTGGCTTGTCAACTTCAATTCCTCTAAGACCAAGCTGTTGTCTGTCAACAATTACAGGCAACCTCTTCTGCCTCCCATAAGCATGGACCAGATGATTCTCCCGGAGACTAATACACTACGCCTCCTCGGACTTACCCTGACCTCAGACCTCAAATGGAACCACTATATTGAATCCATAGCAAAATCTACTGCTAAGAAGATTGGGTCACTATGTCGATCGAGGATGTTTTTTCCACCTGAATCCATCCTGCATATATACAAGTCAACCATCCGTCCGTGCATGGAGTACTGCTGCCATTTATGGTCAGGTGCCCCTGCCGTTCTCCTCAGTGTTCTTGACAAGCTCCAAAGGATCGTCTGTAATGTGATAGGTACTGATCTGGCGACTCGACTGCAGCCACTTTCCCATCGTCGAAATGTGGCCTCCCTCTGTCTCTTCTATAAATACTTTCATGGCTTCTGCTCGGATGAGCTTAAGTCACTGATGCCTCCTCAACAGGTGTTTACTCGTGCAACCAGACTGGCAACTGGGTCCCACCCATTCACAGTCAGGTTAGCCAAATGCAGACGACAATTCTACTCCTGCAGCTTCCTCTCTGGCACTTCCCGCCTGTGGAACTCCCTCCCGTATTCTTGCTTTCCTGACGGCTACAACCTCCAGAAATTTAAATGCAAAGTTAATACTCATCTACTAACCACTGGACTCTAGCTCTCTCCCCTCCCCTGTATAAACTTCCCTTTCTCTCCGCCTATGTATCTGTCATTGCACCTGCTTTCTCAGCTTTCTATTGTTCCTTTCTAACTAGTTTGTATTCCTCACTCTTTCTAATTAATCTTTTTACATTTATGTAGCCCCCTGCACATCAGTGGCGTTTCTGCCTTGCTCGGAGTGAAATGATTAAAAAAAAAATAATAAAATAAAGAAATAAAACAGTTTATTTATATATTTAACCCTACCGGCCTGAATATTTTTGAGAAATTTAGTTATAAAAATATGTGTCATTCGTTTACATTTGTGTTATAAAGTTTAATTCAGTTTCACTGACACTGTGAAATAATTCGTGGTCGATCTGTTTATTGATGGCTTTCCCTATGTTATTAGTGATCACAGGCTGGAATTCTGCCTAATAGCACATATTTTCATTTACATAATTTTAGAAAAAATATTCCGGTTGACAGAATTATATATATATATATGTATTGTTTTTCTTTAATAGACAAAAATTATATATATTTTTTGTTTTTCTTTAATAGACAAAAATTTCAATAGCAGTAACCCTTTACGGAAGATTTTTAATAGGTACACCCTTAAAATTATTTATTCTTGCACCCCGAATATGAACAGCCTTATTAGTTACCATAATAGGAGTATTCTGGTGAACTTGCGCAATGCTGAATCTAGGTCCGGAATTCTAAACGAATGCAGCTGTAATTCTGTGGACGCCTGCCCGGTGGATGGAAAATGCAAATCCACCCAGGTGATTTATGAAGCCCGCATTTCTCCATCAAACAAAAAAAAAACGAGTTCCGGACCTATATCGGTATGTCCACCGGTCCATTCAAACAAAGACTGTATAACCATAGGTACACTTTTTCGAACCCCGGTCAGAGGTACCAGACAGCCCTTTTACGAGCATTCAGGAAAATGAAAGAGAAAGGGCTGGATCCAAAAATTAGCTGGAAACTAGTAGGTTCAGCCCGTATTCCGAAGAATTTTCGTGATAGGTGCTGTCTATGTTTACTGGAAAATATTTCAATATTAAAATACCCCACCAACACCGGCTACTGAATCTTAGAAGGGAATTCATCAGTAAGTGCCGCCACAAGGCAAATTTTTTGAATACTTAAATTTAGAATTTAAATCCCCGTTTGCTAGATGTTAGAATATAAATTAATTGGATTCAATTTAAATTTTAATCTTAATTTTACCTTAACGTTAACCATAAAAAGTATTTTAATACCCCTACTTTCCTATCCCCATCTCCTTTAATTGCCTATCTTTATAAAATTTGGATTCTTTTACTAAACCTCTTTTTTCTTTGGTTAAGACATATATATTTTTTTTTCTCTAATAATTTTTAAACTGATAACTTCCTGTAACTGGAATTTAGCTCGCATCTACCTGAAATTTTAATTAAATAAACTTAAGTAAAAATTTTTTAAGATCTTATATTGAAACCCATTCCTTCCCCGCTAAATACACCTCATCAAACAGCTCAAAATCTTAACCTTAAAAAAGTAATTTAACTCCTTTAGTTGTCTATGTTTATAAAATATGGACTCTTGTACCAAACCCCTCTTTTCCTTTGTTAACACACACACACACACATATATATTTGTATGTGTGTGTATATATATATATATATATATATATATATATTTCTTTAATAACTTCCTGTAATGGATAAACTTAATTAAACATTTTTAAGATCTTACATTTAAATCTATTCCTCTCCTCCTAATATACCGTTTCAAACCCCTGTAAACATTCTACCATTTGATATTTGATACCCCGTCTATCTCTTCTGTTTTGCTTTAAAAAATCCCACTTCCCTGACCTTAAGCAAACTCTCAATGCTTGAGCGTTGTTAACCTTGCCCCTTCTCCCTTTACCCCAGGGCCTTCGCCATTTGGAACAAAACAATGTCGCTGACGTGACGTGGATTCTCTGTTAGAATTTTGAAAATTTTCTCTAATTTATATATATATATATATATATATATATATATATATAATGAGAATCTATCTCGGAACATAGAAATTTCCGTGTCGCAACGTACAATCAATTCAAAACTATATAATTATATTAGGCTCTATAATACTTATTATATTGATCACTGTTCATAATGAAATAAATGGCGGGACACTCAAAATAATAAAACCTTGATTCCTCTTCACCTGGAATTATATATATGTAAATATATATATATATATGCCAACCGCAGTCAGGAATTTTTCTTTGTATCACAGTACTTCAATGCAGCTAGATTAACAGTTATGCCTCAAGCCGGGACTGAAAACTGACTAATTTGACAGCATTCATATATTCACCCAACAGGCCATACATGCAATGTCAGTGAAAAGTCGATTTAATAGCGTGTAATGAATTTTTGCGAAATATAAGCAACGACAACATAGAAAATGTTCTATCTGATATTCGCTTCGAACGGGTGTTCTTCACAGTAACCCGACCGTAAAGCCGTAAATTTCTGCTGTTTATGAAAATTTTCCCGCTCTACAGGACACAATCGCAAAAGATTATTCTCTCTATTATAACTGTGCCAATATCTATGGCACCACAACTCACATCATCTCGATCCCTATGTTATTGGTGGTCACAGGTTGGAACCCCCTATGTTATTAGTGGTCACAGGTTGGAATCCCCTATGTTATTTGCGGTCACAGGTTAGAATCCCCTATGTTATTAGCGGTCACAGGTTTGGAAAATTCGCCGCTTCATTTTGCAATAATCAAATAAAAATTGTGCATTTCTATTTTTTTCTGTGTTTTACTTTTCCGACTTGGTAGAGTGAAGTATTTGTATACTTGAGGATTATTTTCCAACATCCACCACCTTTCCCACAAAATGAAACGTCCAAAGCTTATCATTAATATATCCACAGCGAAGATTCAAACAAACTACATTACTTAGCTGCACCAGTCGAACTGAGACCCACCATGCCACACACACAAGGTCGAATCGTTCCTATTCCCTACTTATTCCCTTGGGGAAATTACATTTGTCAGGACATTTTCATCCCAAGTAACGCAAAGTTTGTGAAACCGACTCCCGATGAGTTACTTCCCTGTTCTCAGACACTTTCCTTCGGCGGAGACTCGTCTAGGTTTTTCTCTGATGAAAGGTGAAACGTCCGCCAATGAAAATTCTGCGCATCGCAGAATAAACAAACTTATGTCTGTGTATTTTATATACTAAATATTTATGTTCACGTGATACCAGTAGCACAATTCCTTCAATTTTTACGCTTGTTGCCTAGAGATTCGTTTTCGATCACACATTGTTCCTCCATAAGAATTTAATTTTAACAATCTCATTAGATGAGTTTTTAACCTGAGTGAATCTTGGACCTTGTAGTGATTGAAAAACAGTAAAAAATCTATATGAATCAAGGTAGCTCACTCGTACTCGTGATCTTTACAATGACTGAACATGTTTCTTACAGTCTACTTATATGAAACCTTAACCAATATGTCGAAGTGAATACAGGAGGCGTTTCACAAGAATGCTAATCGACTTATTCAAATTTTGACTCGTGGCAAAACATGGGGACTGGTAAAGGAACATTGCCAATTATTTGAAACAGACCGTGTCGTTGAATAACAATCTCAAAAAGACATGTTGAACAATATGAATACCGACATTTTTGTCACTTTCTTCCATACCGACATGGACGGCAAATCATCGACATTCAAGGCACATCAACATAACAGAACGCTTATCAACTGTAAAACTTACGGCAGTTATATTCTAAGTAGTTTGTAGGTAGAAGAGCAACAATAAGGAAAGTTTTGAGTTTGTTTGTCGTCGTCCAGACTGGGCGTCTTGTCTCGACTTTATGCGTTGCTTCTTCATGGCATTCACGTTTTCTCTGATGAGGTTGCTCATTGTGATTCCGGTCGACTCCGGGGCATGCGCAGTATTGTTAACAATGTCTGGTTATTTGCAAACTCTTTATAAGCTTAGGAGGAATCGTTTCCCACTGAGCCATAGACGCCCATCTAAAGGATACAAGCATTATAGTGAGATGAATGAGATTTTGGTTTTTATTATCCATCGATTGCTATATGCTGGGCTTGCAGTATCTAACAATTGTAATTTAGTATGTAAGTTATTTATAACCATTTTGCCTCAATATGTAAAATTCTGAGGGTGCGTAAATCTATAGAATACATTAGCTGATCTCTATTGGTCGTTTGAATGTAGTGTAATGGTTAACAAGCTATTATTTCCCTAGTGCAATTATGATGTTATAGTGAGATTGATGATAACTGCTTTTCCCATACTTAGGCCTTGTGCCACATTTGACCTACACTTAGTAAATCACTTATTTCTTATTGATCTTTAACAAAAGAGTTAAAGCATTTTCCACTCTTTCTAAGTTTGTTTTATAGATATAGATTTCTTGAGAAGTTTATCTTCCAAATAATAGTCGAAAATACTATTACGACTTCTAGATAGTCAGTCAGTTAAAGTGCCATACGTGATACACGCTTAAGCGATCATGTCTCAAAAGAGACATGACTGACTGGGCAGAAGATTATCCCGCAGTAGGTTGCCATTGCTTTCTGCGGTAGACTGGTTGCCGACCAAGGCTATAGAACCCAATCTGTCCTGCTATTTAACCCATAACTGGAAGGAATAGATAGATTAATACCTTTCCCAAGGGTATTCGCTTAAGTGAATACAATGGATTCAACTGGAATTCGAACACGGCTCCCCGGTTTCTCGTTCGGAGCCGATATCCACTGTACCACAACGCACATCCTTTCTAGATAGGCTTGATATATTTAGGAATAATAAAGGAATAATCCAGAATTAAAACAATAAGTATAGAAACTGAATGTAGTAAATATTTATAAAACAATAGGGGCGTAAGGCAAAGACGTGTTTACAAAGACTATCATGACTCGCTACTAACAGTTATAATATTATGTCTAGACTAACTCCAACGACGCACTAAGTGAAGACTCTATTAGAACTCTCTCGGAACTGTTGATATTTAACCAAGATTTCACCACTGTGACGAGATGTGACACAATTTAAATGAGGGTGATCCGCGTGCGTACATTCGGGACAAGTATCATAATTTACCCAAACCTCACAACCACGGCACCGGGAAGTTTCCATTATCTGTATTTCTAAGCCGAGTATCTATCCGTAGACTGAATCACGACTGAGTTCTATCTAATCGAAAGCAGAAAAATTGAGAGCTCTCTGTATCCCGACCCCGAACTATATTTAATTTTTTTTATTTAACCTGTCTTGCCCAGGTTTTTTTTTTTACTTGGATGTCTTGTTTACCCCAGAAATATCCCCTTTCTGAGCCTTTTTATTTTCGGAAATATTTTATATTATTTTTTAACATTCATCCTCACGTCTTTCTGGAGAGTTCACCAAGTACTGAAATTTGCTTTTCTTTCTATCTTCCAACTTTTATTTTCCATTTTTATGTATTCTAAAAAAAACAATTTCTTGCTAAATCTGGAAACAATTGTGTTCTTGTAGTTATCCGTCCTCACTCTTTACTCTGGTAAAAAAATATCAAACATCAATTTAATTTTCCCAACGGACATCACTTCTCTCGGTGATATGGTAGCCGGTGTATTGCGATTCGGCGTTATCACGTATATACTCTCAAGAATTGTTGTCGTGCTTCTTCACACACTTTTTCATTACTTCATTTTTTAAAGCTCTCTTAAATATACTCCTAACCATTCAATTTGTCGGTTTGATCGTGGGTGATACGGCGGGGTAGTGATATGTTTAATCGTGAAGGTTTCACCAAATTCTTTAAATTCGGAAACAGTGAACTGTGTATCATTATCCGAGACTATGAAATCCGTATTAATGTATCTTGCAAACAGTTCATGCAAAAATTTACTGTAAACTTTAAAATTGTTTTTTGCACTTACAAATTTCAGGTTAATTATTAAAACTATTTATCAGATAAATCCATCCGTCTATTAGATCTGCAAATTATATGTGTAGTTTTGTCCACACCTTATTACTCGTATCTGTCCAGTTACACTTTAGGCCTGTTTTAAGCAAATTGTAAAGCTATCAAAATTTGCATATTAGGTATGTAGATTTGATAATACGTTGCTAATCTTAGAAATGCTTGTAGCTAAGTAACGTTTGTGGAAGTAAGTATATACTTAACTGCACTCGACTGATTGGATTGCCGATTATTTAAGTCCATAATTTGTCCAAGTACTTGAGGATTTGCGTTGTGGTACAGTGGATATCGGTTCGGAATCGAGAAACCGTGGAGCCGAGTTCGAATTCCAGTTGAATCCATTGGATTTACTTACGCGCAAATACTCTCGAGAAAGGTATTAATCCGTCTCTTCCTTCCAGTTATGGGTTAAATAGCAGGACAAATTGGGTTCTATAGCCTTGGTCGGCAACCAGTCTACCGCAGAAAGCAATGGCAACCTACTGCGGGATAATCTTCTGTCATGTCTGTTTCGAGACATGATCGCCTAAAGGGTGTATGGCACTTAACTGACTGACATGATTTTAGTCAAAACAATTAGCACTTTTACTAATTGACTTTAAGACAGTACTCTTGTGTGCAAAAAAATAAAATATTTTACATGCTCAATATGATATTTCTTAGATACACTTTTAATCAATATATTTCCCAGGTGAACAATTATGTAATCACAATCTGCAAGCATATTGTTTATATCAGTCATTTAAGTGCCATACATGAAACACGCTTGGGCGATCATGTCTCGAAAGAGACATGACTGACTGGGCAGAAGTTTATCCCGCAGTAGGTTGCCATTGCTTCTGCGGTAGACTGGTTGCCAGCCAAGGCTATAGAACCCAATCTGTCCTGCTATTTAACCCATAAATGGAAGGGAGAGACGATATTTGCGCGTAGGTGAAAGAAATGAATTCAACTGGAATTCAAACTCGGCTCCCCGATTTCTCGTTCCGAGCCGATATCCACTGAACCACTACGCACTTCCTTGTTTATATAGCCTGCTGAAATATGACTAGAGTCACTTTTATCCATAAACTAAGTCGGTTGAAATTATCTAATCTCTTACGCGGCTTATCGTTATGAAATCTTAACATACTACGTGAACTTTTATTTGCAAATGAGGTTAAGATTCAACTTCGAAAACATTTTTCCTCTGGACTTGCTAACAGGTAGTTATGAAATTCTAAAAATTTGTTTTTTTACGTTTAAAAAAAATCACAGTAGAAACAGGAATTTTATTGTTTTCCTTTATGTACACTGCTGATACTTGACATTTTAAATGGTTATTTGTTTTAGTTACCACCATTTTTTCGGGTCTATCTAAATTTCTTTTTACTTCATCCAAGACTGCGAATGGTTTAAATATTATCGTCAACTATGTTTTTCACTTGAAATGCTTCTTTCACTTTGAAACACCAAATTAACTCATCCGAGAAATTATCTGGAACGCGGCGTTGTGGAATGCCGTGATCGCCAATTACCTAAAGAAATACTGTAAAATATATTTAATTTGAATTATCTGAGAAACTTTATCATCATTTTCCAGTTAGATTTTTCTTGATTTTAACCAATTTAAAAGTAGTATCACTTGCTCGGCACAAAATAAGATTGATATATTCAAAAGAGATATTGGAATGATCCGGCATTATCGAAATGTGTTATTCTTTATAAAAAAAAATAGAAACACGAAATGAAATTCTGATAACTTCTCTAGATATTATTATGTACGTTTTAATTCAGTGGATATCGGCTTGGAACGAGAAATTAGAGAGTCGAGTTCGACTTCCAATTAAAGTTGTTGCATTCACTTACGCAAAAGTAAAGTTTGGAAAGGTATTAATTATTTCTTATCCAGCTATGGGTTAAATAGCAAGACAAATTGAGTTCTGTAGATATGGTTGGCAACCTATTGCAGGAAAACTCATCTGCTCTGTCTGTGATCTCTATTTCAAGACATGATCTCCCAAGCGTGTACATCTGCAGATATTAATTACGGGAGATAACTCTTGAATGTTTTGAGAGTTATTTTCCATGTAAAAGTTACTGTGTTAAACTTATATTTAATAAAAATTAATTGAAAATAAGAAATTAAAACAGAGATTAAACTGAAGGGCCACAAGCAAGATTTTTTCTCTGTTGTGTAGAAAAATAATTTGCAAAGGGATGTGTAAGTTTTGAAACAATCAGTTGAAAAATGTGGAAGTATATTTTAATAGAAATCAGTGAGGATGCCCACACGGATGAACACACACACTGACGCATATCTTCAGTTTTATTTATAAAGATGAACGTTTTGTGATTTTGTTTGACAACGTGAAATATTTTAGCGAAAACACTTTGCAACATTACCATAAAGCTGTGACATCGTTTGTGTTCAGCAGTCATTGCTGAGGGCCGGATGAATTCTTGTACCTGCAAGCATACCACACAAAAGGTTGACCCATTCATTTTGGTCTTACAGCTATTTAGCGAATGCAGTCGGTATACTTTATTGTCGACCGATCAAAGGATTGATGGAAAATATAAAAGATTAAAACGAAGAAAATTATTGATACCGACAATGCTTTAAAAACATGCAGCTAAAAAATATTTATACAGCCACTATTTCAGATACAAACTGCGCGCGTTGTAGTATAGTGGATGTCGACTCGGAACGAGGAATCGGAGAACCAATTTGAATTCCAGTTGAACTCGTTGCATTTGCTTACGAGCAAATACCCTTGGGAACCGTATTATTCCGTCGCGTCTACTTTCAGTTATAGGTTAAATAGCAGGACAGATTGCGTTTTACAGCCTTGGTTGGCAACCAGTTCACCGGAGAAAATAAATTCAATCAATTGTGAAAAAAATCTTCACCCAGTCAGGTTTCTATATTTTAAGATATGTTCGCCGAAGCGTTTATCAGTAATTGCACTTAACTGACTTATTTCTGCAATTGTAATCTTTTAAAATTCATATTTTTAAAATATTGAATTTGATACTGTAATTTACAATTCTTGCGCTTGAGACAGTACTTCAACCATGGCTTTTTTTACTTGAGGCTATAGGTATACAATGACGCTTTATTACTTGAAACTATATACAAATATTTATTGTGAGTGTTTTGCTATATTTACATAGATATTACATGGATTTATATCTGCGGCCTTAAGTAAATATTACTCAGGTTATACTTAATTCTAGCGTTGAGTCTTTACTGAAATCTTGGTCAATTTTTACACTTGAGTCTGCAAGAAACAAGACAGAACGCTGACACTTTTGGTTTTGTTGTACATGACATTAGAACTGCAGTGTGTACTTACTATACTCTGGCTGCGAAAAAAAAACAACATTGGAATGTAGACGTAGTGACACCAATAATAAAATTTAAAAAATATTCTGAAAATGCTTTATATAAATATATCAGGGAACAAAAATATAGGTAATAAATAACTATTTAAATACAGTTAATAAAGAATTGTTTAAATTTTATTAGGATATTGACTCTGGTGTATTCCATTTCTTTTATATTACATATTACATATATTTATATTCATTGATTTTGATGGAGGTCTAAAGATGTTGGCTGTCAAAACAGAACTTTCAGGAAACTTCCCCAAATGTAATGCCCTGTATTTTTTTTTTTTTACCTAGTCGACACAGTAGGGAGGAAAGTGTTGTAGTATGGATAGCATATGGCCTACATATACTTGTAGACATACATAGGCTACCTAAAAGGGTTAGAATCACGTATATGTTTTGCAATGGAGTTTGGAGACAGCGAATTGGCGAAGTTCGCATTGAAGGTGAATCAAGCAGCACTTTTTGTGAGCGGAAGTGGCGGTGATGAATATAGCCATTTTTATTTGCTGGTTCTATACTCTCATTGACTAAGCGATGGCTGGTCAGGTGCATAAGAGCATTTTATGCCCATTCTGAGACTGTGTTGTTTTTGGCAAGGAGAATGGCTTACCTGAGTTTGAGTAAAGTTGCTTTCTGAAAATAATTTGCCTAATCAGATTTTCCTTACTTAGCATTTTGCTTCGTGGAATTCTTACCATTTTTTTTACACAATGCTATCACTAGTTTAGGAAAAGGAAAACTTTGAATTCAGACCATCTATTAACTTTTACGTTTTGCATCTTTAACTTAAGAGAGGAGTTACGAAGTAACGTCAATATTCCTGTTGCAAAAAGAAACCAGTAAGTCATTGCATTGTTCTACCTTGAATGTCTCTACGAAGCACAACCGTGAGATGAAAAGAAGTGATGACTACAGCGTCGGAACATGCACTACCTGAATAAAATTCTCAAAGAATGCAGACGATCAAAACTAGCAAACCCAAACTAGTTCCTATAATTTGGGGTAGGTATGGGATGTGCGTTGTGGTGCAGTGAATATCAATTCTGAAATACAAATCGGGAAGACGAATTTGAATTCCAGTTGAATTCCTCCCATTCACTTACGCACAAATACCCTTGGAAACGGTATTAATCCGTCTCTTCTCTCCAGTTATGGGTTAAATAACAGGACAGATAGGGTTCTATAGCATTGGTTGGCAACCAGTCTACCACAGAAAGCAGACTAACAACCTACTGCGAGATAATCTTCTGCCCATCTTTATCGAGACATGATCGCCCAAAGCTGTGTATCACGTATGGCACTTAACTGACTGATGAGATAGAAAGTAAATACTAACCTCAATCTACTCCCTCGTCGTCCTTGTGACACATTTATTGCAAAATTACAATAATAAATAGTCTGGGTTTGGCGAGGATAGTGGCTTACTAGAGGATGAGGAACGGCGATTCATGGAATTAATTTGCCTAATCAGATTTGGTTTACTCGGCTTTTTGTTGCATGAGCTTCCGACCATTTTTACACAAAACTATCACCAATCAAGGAGAAAGAAACTCTTAATTCAGACCATCTGTTTCATTTTAGCTTTTGCTCCTTTAACATAGGAGACGAATCACGGAGTAACGTCAGCATATCTTTTGCAAATGAAACCTTCAAGCCATTACAATATCCTGCCTTGAATGTCTCTTTGAACCACAAATGTTAGATGGAGGGAAGTGGTGACCACAGCGGCAAAAAATGCGCTAAATGAATAAAAGGAATAAATGAAGTAGTAAAAATGGCTGAAACATTGCAGAAATCAAATGTAAGCAACCCAAACTAGATCTTAGGTAGAAAGCAGTCTAGGTAAAAGAAAATTCTACATTATAACAACTTAGTTCCTTATAGGTTCTGCCTTTTTAGGCACAAGCTAGAAGACAACTTCAAAAACAAATCCACCTCTGAGAGGGATGTTGTTAACTAAACATTGGCCATGCTAAAGGAACCAACAAACCAATACACTATTCTCCTTTGAATGTCATCATTAACGACAATTCCAAGATGGAGGTTAGTACTGACAACAGCGACGCAAAAGACACTAACTAATTTTCATAATTAATGACAGATTTATTTTAATGGTTTATCAAGCCATCGCTTTTTAGTTAATGATGAAATATTATTTATGTTTTAAGAAAAAATATTAGTTTGCGTTCGAATATTGCATTAAATATTTTTATTTTACACGTTTTTATGCTACACATAATTTTACACATTTATGTGCTACTTTTTGACCCATCACTAGGGGGAATTTCTGATATGTGCCGAAAAGTTATATATATATATATATATATATATATATTTACACATTTATGTGCTACTTTTTAACCCATCATTATGGGGAAATTTCTGATATGTGTCGGAAAGTTATATATATATATATATCATTCGAGGTTTGAGGTAGCTAAGCGGTTTAGGCAAATATAACCGGGTAGGACAATCTAGCATGTAGACGTAATGGACGGTACTAGTTTTATTCAGTATCCTGAAACGTAGGCGTAGTCAATAGACGTAGACTAATAGTCGTACACCTCGAGACGTACATCTCTAGTTGAAGACCTGTAGACGTCTCTGCTTCTTCGCCTTCGCCTGTATTTATGGCTGACACCAGCAAATCACATTACTGTTAGGAGGAACCATGGTGTATGCATATTTTTTACATATTCATTACATCATATCGATTAATATTTTTCCAATATTTTTAACGCGAAAGTGTACGCAACAAATAGGACTAGATTTCTAATAGATTTCTCTGATTTCTCCTTTCGAACCATTACATCAATTGCGTATCCTAACGATATGCAAATATACACACTTAGTAACACGTTCAACTTGTTTTTTTAGATGCCTGTGATTTCGGGGAGTTTTTAACCTAACTACATTTACTTGACGTTACAATTTTTTTTCTTGAATACATTGTAGATGGATTGTTTAGTTGGCGGCGCATTTCCTGAAAACTCTTTTAAGGCGGCATTTTGCAACAGCAACGGCATTCGTTTTTCTTAATTCAATCACAGCAAAAAGCCTTTTCAAAAACATCTGCAGGCAATTGATTCAAAACTTGACACATTCACACTGAAAATGGAAAACCTGCTAGTGCCGAAAGCCTGCCAAACATAGAACGTCCATATTATATTGATCAAATAAATTTGAAGAGATTATCTATAAATCTACTTTTCATATATGTCAAATACATAAATATATGTCTATAAGCAAAGAAAGCATATTTAAGCCGCTTAATCTCTTCTACAAAAGTCTCGTATTATGCTTGAAATATTATGAAATAATTTTCTTTTGCAATGCAAATCTATTTTATGTAAAATGTTACATTTAAAAAGGAAACATTACAATTAACAATTACAGAAAGTTACACCCAACCCAACACAGAGTCTCTGCCAGTAAAGCAAAAAATACAATTATTTTTAACTTTTTAGTTGGAGAGAAAGGGAAGGTTATACAGGGGTGGGGAGAGAGCTAGAGTCCAGTGGTTAGTAGATGAGTATTGACTTTGCATTTAAATTTCTGGAGGTTGTAGCCGTCAGGAAAGCAAGAATACGGAAGCGAGTTCCACATGCGGGAAGTGCGAGAGAAGAAGCTGCAGGAGTAGAATTGTCGTCTGCATTTGGCTAACCTGACTGTGAATGGGTGTGACCCAGTTGCCAGTCTGGTTGCACGAGTAAACACCTGTTGAGGAGGCATCAGTGACTTAAGCTCATCCGAGCAGAAGCCATGAAAGTATTTATAGAACAGACAAAGGGAGGCCGCATTTCGACCATGGGGAAGTGGCTTCAGTCGAGTTGCCAGATCAGTACCTATCACATTACAGACTCTCCTTTGGAGCTTGTCAAGAACACTGAAGAGAACGGCAGGGGCACCTGACCATAAATGGCAGTAGTACTCCATGCACGGACGGATGGTTGACTTGTATATATGCAGGATGGATTCAGGTGGAAAAAACATCCTGGATCGACATAGTGACCCAAGCTTCTTAGCAGTATGTGACCAGTAGGCAGAAGGGATAGAAAGATAACTAAAATCTCACAAGCGGGGAGGAAAAAGAAAGACAGAAACAAAGAATCCAATACCCAAAGAAATTTCTGCAAGAGTTAAAAAAGAAAACCAAACGTGTCTCTTCAATAATTACTTTCTTTTTACTTTTTAGAAAGTGTTTCCGGAAATATGTACATAACAAAAAATACAATATCGAATTTGAATGAAAGCAGTGATAGCCACTACATTGAATATATACTTTAAATATTAAAGACCAGCAGTATAGCCCAGCGTTGCTCGGGTGTAATGAAAGCCCTAGAGCTAATCCATGGTCCTGGAACTCAGACTCTTTGAACATTGGCACGAAAGACTAAAAAGAACTAGTTGTTTCAGTCAAAGCGAAACCGTAGACTGAAAGAAAAATGAATGGATGTAATTCAAATTTTGATTTTCTGGTATCGATATCAAATAAGTTTTTTCGTCGTAAACTGAATTTTGAAGGTTAAATAAGCCCTCTGAGTAAATGGTATCATTGCTGAGACTAAGAACTACAATTATACCTACATAGAGCCAAACGAGAAACAAAAACTAAAATAAAAGGGCTGAAAATAATACAGACATACAGGCAGATAAACAGACACACACACACACACACACACAAACATCTTGCCTTTTATGTATATATATTATCGATTGTCTGCACTATTGTAAGAACTGCAACCTTGAAACTTCTGAATATCGTTTCTTATGTCTTTGTCTATGAGCGTATCAAATCTGATTAATATCGGACCAATCCTTCTATAACCCGAGTTTTTTTGATTATCGATTTTTGATATTTATCTGGGGTACCTCGACACAAAACGTAGCTAAGAACACTCGCAGATGCTTATAGTACAACTGTGTAAATTTTCAAGAAAATCTGTTCAGCCATTTCGGAGTCTATAGGTAACGGATACACACCAACACAGACACACACACACAGAGACAATGTTCCATTTATAAATAAATTTTTAGATCTATTATTAGACAATCTTAAAATCTTCATTTCTGGATCATTTATTAAAGAATTATTATAGGAGATGTAAAAATAAATTAGACATTTTACTGTGCAATGGCTCGCATAGCTCAACACTGAAAATTTCTACATAACCATAACATTAAGATAAAATTTACAGCCATCTACTTAAAAAGAGTCTCCCGCGGAAGAGTAACTTAGGGATCCAAAGCATGGCGCCAAACTTATTCAAAAATGTATAATCCATCACCTGTATTCAGACTCTTTCTCAAAACAATGCTAAAAAGTAGTTCCAAACAAATGAAGCGTGCATGTCTTAGCGGGTACCATAGTTTTTCGAAATTCGTGGACAGGAACAACAGAAACAAAAATTGTTTTATGAAATAACATAATCAGCATCCTTTCAATATCATCACCAACGAAAATTGACAGTACGTATTACTCAAGAATAAAAAAATGAGAAAACCAGATGGTGACATTTCACACAACTTCAAACAAAAAGTTAGAAAAAACGTTACCATTAATACTCAAAAACTATCCTTTTCTTGAGAAAAGAAAAAACTATGAAAAATTGTTTAAATTTAAACGATTTTAAACGATACAACCGAAAGATTCATGATAGGTTATCTGCTAATATTACCAATATTATTTCAAATAAAGGAAATGTACTGCTATAAATAAGTACTAACAGTTAATATATTATGTCTAGACTGACGCCAGCGGGATTTTATAATGAACTTCCTTCAAAACCCCCTTTGTAAATTCGAATATTTAACTAAAGTCTCATCACTGTGATGAGATGTGACACAAGGTCGGATTTAACGTGTGGAGCATGGGCGCGTACAAGACGACCAAGATAAAATACACTCATAGACAAAGACATAAGAAACGATATTCAGAAGTTTAAAGGTTGCAGTTCCTACAATAGCGCAGAAAATCGATAATATATATATATATATATATATATATATATATATATATATATATATATATATTGTGTCTGTTTATCTGCCAGTATATCTGTATATTTTTCAGCCTTTTTATGTTAGTTTTTGCTTTGGGTTTAGCTCTAAGTAGATATAATTGTAGTTCTTAGTCTCAGCCAAGATACTATTTACTTCAAAATTCAGATTACGAAGAAAAAGAACTTATTTGATATCGATACCAGGAAATCAAAATTTCACTTACATTCATTCATTTTTCTTTCAGGCTACAGTTTCGCTTTCACTGGAAACAGCTATTGCTTTTTAGTCTTTTGTGCCAACGTCCAAAGCGTCTGAGCTCCAGGACCATGGATTGGCCTTAAGGCTTTCATTACACCCGAGCAACGCCAAGCTATACTGATAGTATTATATAAAGTCAGGATTTATGTGAGGAATCCAGGTGGGTATATTGGAGCCAAGGGTCGAAATTTCCCCAATCCCTTCATTCGATGGATCGTTCACTAAGACAGTCTAATATTCTCGGTCGAGTCTCTCTCCGTTGACAGAGCTTTGACTGTGTCGTTCTCTGCTCGAAAATACACGGTTCGACAATTTCGAGCTTTTTCTGAGCATTTACAAAAGCCTCCGAGCTGAGACCAGCCTTGACACAAAGTTGGTGTTTAACGTGGCAATAGCGAGCCCGAACATTTGCGGAAAACATTTCCGTGGACCTTGCATAAGGTAGTGTAGTGTTCTTCAGCATAGCTCCGCCTGACACCCAATCTGTCCGAAGGCACACATTCTGACAAGGTTGACTTCTCTCGGATCTATGAGTACTTAACACAATCTTCCCAACTGTAGTCGGATATGTCACAACGTTCTTTATTTTATATGGTAACTCCGAGCATGTAATCTCTGGCAAAAATTTTCTCTTGACCCTGCTTAATTGCGTGTCAGTCTCACGTTTGTTTTTTTTTCCCCAGACAAAACTCTGACATTTACCATAGCGATATATGGGTTCCTCTACGCCCGAAGACAGAGGGTATGACAAGATTGAGTTCTGCTGGAACTTTGCTGTTGAACTCTCTTCGAGTTCTATACTTAAGGCGTTTTGCCATGTTCATCTGCGATACTGTGTTATCTTATTCACTCCACAACTCCCCACTTTCGAGATTTTCTTTCTCAAATATTTTATTTTATGTCTAAATATTTCACCACTCATCTTTTTTGGTGAGTTTGCTACATACTGAACTTTGTTTTTCTAATGAATTTTGTGTCGCTATTTTCTTCGTTTCACCATATAAATAATTTTCCAATTCGTGATCTTATTAGGCCTTCTTCACACATTTCTGTTCCATTTTATATACTTTGAAAAACACTTTCATGAGAGTTTGAAAAACTTTTTGTCTTTGTTCCTATCCATTTTTATTTCTTTTTGACCTGGTAACAAATTGTAAAACTTCGACTCAATTTTTCTTGTGAAAATTAATATTGCTGTTCATATAGAAATCAGCATTATCTGATATACTTTCAAAAGTTTTTGTAGTTCAAAGATCTCTTAAAATTCCCATAAACCTGTCAGACTGTCCGCTTGAGCTTGGATGATACGGCGAAATCGTAACATATTCTATCTGGAACATTTTACAATATTCTTTAAATTCATAAACAGTGAATTGCAAACCGTACTTACAGACTATGACGTCCGGAATACCATATCTTCTAAATACTTCATGTAAAAAATTTACTGTAACCATGGAAGTTGTTTTTTCTACTTACAATTGTTAGACCCCTTAGTAAAGCTATCCATTACCACCCGTTCATGCGATCCGCTTGCTAGACCTGCGAAATCTATGTGCTGTTCTGATCACGATGTATAATCTTCTGCACAATTTTATATCATGGTTAAGTGATTTTGCTGCCAGAGGACAACATCTGCAGGTTTTTACTAATTTTTTAGTGTCTTGTTACATTTTGGTCCAGAGTACATCAATTTTCATAACATACCTTATCCTTGAAATAACCAGATGTCCAACATGAAAATCATTTAACCCGCTTTTTTAATATGATAGTTATTACTACTCCGTTAGTTAAAGGGCAGGCGTTCAATTATAGATTTCATTTTTAAAAAGACGTCTATCAGTCTTACTTTCCTTTAGTGCTCTATTATTTTATTTTCCAAATAAACTTTTCTTGGATTGAATTTATTTTTATTTTATCCAAGGTAATTTGTAGTTCTCGTACTAGACTGCATAATATATTTTAAAATCTTATTTCACTATTTAATGCTGCAATAAACATATCCTCAAACGGTCTTGTATTTTAGGATCTTGATAAACCATCATCATGTTCTAATTTTTTCGGACGGTAAACAAAAATCCTACATAAATTAGTGGAGTTTTTCACTGAAAATATTATTGCTAACGCCGGTTTTTAAAATGGCTGTAGTTTATTTTCTGTTGGTTTTAGTGAACGAGGCGCATGTGTGACAGTTTTTATGTTACTGTCATCAACTTTATTTCAAATAACCGCTCTTATACCGGTGACTTGCACCTGAAGTCAATATGATTTCTGGGTTCAGATTGTAGTACACTATTAATAAGTCTGGTGTTAGTATTTTCTTGATTCTTCAACGCTTTTTGAAACATATCTGTCTATTTCCACATTATACATTTTTTAAGCAAATTGTTGAGATCTCAGGTTCTGCATATTAGGTTTGTAGATTTGATGATAATTTCTAATGCAACAAAAGATTTAGACGGGTCATGTTTGTTGGAGTAGGCATATACTTAAATTTATTGGTCGTTGAATGATCTGGCTGACGACCATTCTTGTCCATAATTTTTCGTAGTTACTGGATTTTAGCAAAATATGATTCGCACTCTTCTTCACTACTGTATTTTGGAAAAGGTTTTTATCTGCCGGATATGATTTTTTTTCCTTGGATACACTTTTAATCACTAAATCATCTAGATAAGCAACTGCGTAATCAGAATCTGCAAACATAATATTCAAAGCGAGTCCGAATTCTATTTGAATTTCTTCCATTCACTTACGCAAAAATACCATTGGGAAAGGTATTCATCAGTCTCTTCCCTCCAGTTATGAGTTAAACAATAAGACAGATTGCCTTGGCTGGCAACCAATCTACCGGAGAAAACAATGTCAATCAACTGTGGGATAATCTTCTGCCCAGTCAGTCATGACCCTTTCGAGACGTGATCGCCCAAGACGTGTATAACTTATGGCTCTTAACTGACTGAATAGAACAGATTGGGTTTTATAGCCTTGGCTGGTAACCAGTCTACCACAGAAAGCAATGGATACCTACTGAGGGATCATCTTCTGCACAGTCAGTTATGTCTCTTTCGAGATATGATCATCCAAAGCGTGCATAACTTATAGCACTTAACTGACTCAATGGGGCAGATTTGGTTCTATAGCCTGGCTGGGAACCGGTCTACCATAGAAAGCAATAGTAACCTACTGCAGGATAACCTTCTGCCCAGTTAGTCATGCGTGTATGGCACTGACTGACTGACTGCATATTCAAGGTATCGTTAAATATGACTGGCATCACTTTTATACCAAATCAGTTAATCTGATAAAATCCTTTATGCATGTTTATTGTAATTAACTTTTAATTTCTTCAACTTTTATTTGTAAATACACCTCGGAAAGGGATAAATTCGAAAAAAAACTTTCCATCGTTTAATTTCACAAAATTTTACTCTGGACTTGATAATGGGTGAGTTATGGGGTTCTCAACACCTCTTTAACCCTGTTGAAAAGATTAGCACAAAAAGTTGTTTTCCGTAGATACAGGTGCTGCTCATCTTGACTGGTCAAAATTTTCAATTACCACCATTTTTTAGTGTCTGTCAAATTCTACATTGACTTGATCTAAAGCTGTGAATGGTACACGATGTTTCGGTTTAAATACTGGCTTCATCACTTATTTCACTTGGAATTTGTTTTAACTTTAGAACCGAGTAAACTTATTCGAAAGAACACCAAAGATAAAGGTATGTAGATATATGTATATACAAAATGAACACAGAAGTGAAAAAAATACAAGAAGTATACTCGCATAAACACATACGCATAACACACGAATGCACACACACACACACACACACACACACACACACACACACACACACACACACACACACACACGAGATCACGCGAGAACGAAAACCAGAAGGGGAAAAATGTAGCAATAAACACGCCTCTAATTAAAGCAGATAGACATAACATTAGGTCATAAATCTTCGCCTACTACCATTCTGATAGAGATGTAAAAATGCCAAACCCTGCCACTGGCCAACGCACACATATTAAACCACGAATTAAAGCAGACAGATCTATCATCAAATCGTAAAACGGCGCCGCTATGACTTTAACAAACATGCGAAAAAAGCTAAAACCTTCTATCACGCACACTTATATAAACCATATGCACACTCACATACATGCACTAACATATTTACAGGTACACACACACACACACATACTCGCTACAATTAACGACAGCAGTAGAAGCGAAAGAAGACTATTCGTTTAAACGCTCGGTCCACCAGCGGACGTGAAATCGCTCTCTTATCCTTCTTAAGATGCGATTCTGATCTTGAAATTTTAATGAATAATAAATAGGTAATACCCAATATCTTGTTTACCTTTCTTTATTATACTAAACGCATTGTAATAGTTTTCAAATACCTACCCATACACCTTATATACACAATGCTTCAAGCAAATTACAAAACTCTCCTATTTTTTGTTTTTCCTTTAAATTTTTACATTCTTTTTAACTGTTCAACTGTCACCTTATATTTTTGCAATCCTATTTATTGCAAAAATATAATATTAAATAGCTGAATCTCATTACTCAAAGAATTCCATCCTGTCATTACCGAATAATTTTGTAGGATATTTTTAACACAGAAGTTTTAGCATTTACACTGTCAGTTAAGTGCCATACGTGATACACGCTTTGGGCGATCATGTCTTGAAAGAGGTTGCCATTTCTTTCTGTGGTAGATTTGTTGCTAGCCAAGGCTATAGAACCCAATCTGTCTTATCATTTAACCCATTACTGGAGGGAAGATACGGATTAATACCTTGCCCAATAATATTTTTGCGTAAGTGAATGAAAGGAATTCAACTGGAATTCGAACTCGACACAACGATTTGTCGTACCGAGTCGATATCCACTGCTCCACAATGCACACTTTTGCGAAATAAAAGTCAGCATGTCATTTCACGAATAACAAATAATTTCTCACCCACATGCAATTTTCGATGTTATTTGAAATATGGATTTTCCGGTTGCTTTTCATGCTGCTTCGTTGGTTCAGATATCACTACCAGTGACGAGTTGCATTTTTATTAATAATGTTTAGACATATAAATTTTCTTTGGTTTTCTGTATTTCTTCTGTCTCAGCGCTGTACACGAATTTTTTTCCTATGTGAACTTGCGTTAGCCTTACAGTGTGGCTATTTATCCCCTTCATTCCTCTACCTGTAATACGTAAAATATATTTTTCCTACTCCGTATAATTGTCGTTTTCTCGTAGCCACTGTTATAACTTGCTAGTAACGGTTATAATATTATGTCTCGATTGATTCCTTCTTTAATCTATCAAAATCTCTATCAGAATTTTATCAGTATTTAATCGGAACTCTGAGTATTTACACGAGCTCTCCATACGAAAAGTGAAATGTCACACAAGTTCGGTTTTTTCAGCTCGGGCAAAAATTCCAGGTAGACCCCGCATACGCGGAATCGGGTCTTGTTTGCTTTTCCCCAGACGTGACCCAGCTCTTCGGCAGAGCCTCGTCTTGAGTTTTCTACGCCCGAAGACAGAGAGTTGGAAAGGTTGAGTTCGAGCGGAATTCTGGCTATTTACGCAAGGCGAGACATGGCACCAAACCTTTTTAATGTGGGATTTCCGAGCGTGTACGCTTGGGCAATAATTCTGCGTAGAATTTGAGTTTGAGTTTCAGTTTAGTTTAACGGTACATATCAACACCAGTGGTTATTTAATGGCAAAAAGGTGGGGGGTTTAAGTTATTTTTTTTAATGTTTGGTTATAGTGAGAAGGTTGATTTCGTCAGATTTTAATGAAAGTTTTTGTTTTATTTTTTATTTTATAAAACTGAAAATGTATTCTACTTTTGTATTCAAGAACGTTTTCCTGAGAAAAATTTTTTCCTTCAAAAATATATTATGGTAATAATTTTTTCTTCAAAAATGTGTTGTGGATAATATTTTTCCTTCAAAAATGTATATTTTTCTATATAAGTCTACTTTTATGTTTATATGTCATAAAAGTGCATTTTTATATTTGCATAGTGTTCGGGGTTTAACTATTTGCCCATAGGTGGGATCCTAACAGATGCTAACAGGACCGTAATTCTGCGTAGACATCGTCAAGCGGAATTAGGTCTTGTCTATGTTTCCCCAGTAAAACCTCAAGTAGTTGATATTTTTTTCATAATATAACAAGTTTCTTTACAATTTACTTTATTAAAACTTATTTAAAAATATTCACTACCTAAGGGTTTAATCTTTAAGAAATTACTTTTATTTGCCTATATTATGTTTTTTTCTGCTGCTGAAATGTCTCGGTCCTGAATTGTCCCAGTGCTCAGTCTTCGGTGTTGAGATGGCGAAGTTGTCCTTTCCGGGATAACATATCTTGATGATTTAGTGTCGTTTGCTTTGAGTGTATAGAAAAAATTATTACAGAACAAGTTATTTTATAAAGCAACACAGGGAAAAGCAAGAAACTTTACTTTGATCAATCTGGAAAGCAGACAGTTTATTAGCCACAAAATGATGGATATATTTTCTTGCTTTATATAACCTGCATTTAATGTGGTTGATTGTAGTGAGAAAAATAATTAAGTATTCTGTGGGTCATTTATTTTCGTAAAATAATTTTTATTTTATGTTAGACTATAATTAATAAATGAATCATTGTAATTAATTAAAGTTTAGAAAAATTATTTCATCTACGTAAGGTACATCGTGGAAACGAACAATAATTAAATAGATAAACAATAACTTTTAAGAGCAAATAGGATACTTTTAATACTTCATAAGAAGAGAGGCTGGAATGTTTAGGTTTGAATTCGGATCAAATAATTATGGTATATTATAATTTATTGTAGTTAAGAAAACTGATTAAGTATTGTGCAGGTCATTTATTTTAGTAATATGTTTTTTGATTTTTAAGTTATATTCGAGCATATGTTATAACTGAAACATTGTAATTTTTAAATTAAAAGAAATCAATCTGGACGGCAGACAGATTATTAGCTACAATATTATGGATATATTTTTGGATTTATATAACCTGCATGTCGTTATGCATGACCATTATTAAGGCATATCAGCAAAATCTTAATATCTAATGATTATTCTTACAACGTAAAAGAAAAAATCATGTATTACATCTTGAAAATACAGTATTTACATTATTCGGAACATTGTCTTCATCTTTGTTGCCATTTGTACGACGTTTCGGCCGTTGTCCACTCCCGCCCTCTTCACTTGATAGAAGTTTTGAACCGAACTTTTTATTACAATCACTGGGGTATATGAACTCCATTCCTTGCGTAAAGCTTTGATTGGAAGTCATGAGTTATCTACAGTATTTACATTATTCGAACTATTGTCGTCATCTTTGTTGCCATTGGTACGACGTTTTCGGCCGATGTAGTTCTGCCATTCTTCTGGTGCTAGGAATTTCGAACCGAACCGTTTCTTACCATCACTAGGGTATATGAACTCCATTTCTTGTGTAAAGCCTCGTTTGGACGTCATGAGTTATCTCTTGTTTTTTTTTTTTGTTCATCACTGCTGTCGTCTGGTATTGAACTCACAACTCTAAGAGTTAAGTCAGGAACTAAACAACGTCTATATCCACTAAACCATGTGTCTTAAGGACACATGACTTCCAATCGAAGCTTTACGCAAGGAATGAAGTTCATATACCCCGGTGATTGTAATAAAGGGTTCGGTTCGAAATTCCTAGTAACTGAAGAAGGCCGAAGTGTCCAACGGCCGAAGCGTCGTACAAATGGCAACAAAGATGAGGACAATATTCCGAATAATGTAAATAGTATAAATACTGCCTCATCTCAAAAATATATACAAACTTGAAATAGTTGATAAGCTGTAGAAAACGAATAAATAAATCAATATTGTCTGATACTTACTGGCAAAGCCGTCTTTATTTGATATATTTATTTAAATTATATAGAACATAAATATATAAGCCATGTTCTTAAAAGAGATATATATTCAAATTCGTGTTGGTGTTTTACGATCAAAATGTCTCTTGTATTGAACAATTTAACAACTCCGTGCTAAGGACTTTTATTAACTACTGTGTAAAGTAGATCAATGTTGCAAAAGATTCGACGGAATATTTTCTGATTCGGAAAGACGCAAGCTATCAGTTTACTTTCATAAAACGAGGTCCTGGGTATGACACTAAACTGCATCCGGCAGCATTATCTCTAATTGGGAGGTTGTGAAGGACATGGAAACACCTCTTAATTGTTGTTGTTCCCCATGACCCGGAGTGGTAGCACCTGTTAAGGTACCAGCTATGGGCAAATAGTAGGCCTCAATTTAGGGCCAAAACACCATGAAACTATAAAAAAAAAACCTTTGGTAGAAATATATACATAAAGATGTACTTTTATGGAAAAATATACATTTTTGAAGGAAAAATATTACCAAAAATACATTTTTGAAAAAAAAACAATTATTACCAACAAAACATTTTTTAAGGAAAAAAATATTACCAGCAATACATTTTTGAATACAAAACTAGAAGACATCTTCAGTTTTATGAAAGAGAGGAAAAAATTAAAAATATATTTTTCATTAAATTCTGACCAAATTAACCTTCTCACTATAAGTGAACA
Organism: Ascarosepion bandense; assembly: GCA_037127315.1. Taxonomy (NCBI): domain Eukaryota; kingdom Metazoa; phylum Mollusca; class Cephalopoda; order Sepiida; family Sepiidae; genus Ascarosepion; species Ascarosepion bandense. Next base: position 3,593,167 of record JBBBDQ010000815.1, on the reverse strand, counting down.
TTAAAAAATACTTCAAAACCCCAGCTTTTTGGCATTAAATAACCCACAGAGGTTGATATGCTGTTAAACAAAGCTGAAAGTCAAACTCATAAAACGAATATTTTATGCCATTTCTGTTTTTGAAATCCTGCAGATTAAAGTGTCAAGAATGAATAAGATTCAAACTAATCTTAAAATTGTATAATTGATAGAAACATGTCGCCACTCAATACCAAGTAATGTACACATCACTGGCGGTAATAGCCTAGTAGATTTAAGTGTTGGTTGGTAAATTTCATGAAAAAGTAATTATAGACTTAATCCTCGGAGAGGGTAGTAGAGGCTTGGATTCAGGGTCAACGGGAAAGCAATACATAAACCAGATATGGGCAGCCGTTTTCGAATAGTGAACAGGAGCCACTTCCCCCACAAAAAAAATCAAGGTAAGTTTGTATTAATGACACTGGAGCCGTTTGCCCCACAAAAGATCAGGCACTTAGAAATTGGTAAAAGTCAATTTTTCTTTGGGGAGAATTCTATATATAATTTAAACAGTTAAGTCTTCTTATAATAATATCATTGAAGATTGTGAACTTTTTCTAATTTATCAATAACATTTGCAAAAAGGATATAAATTTTTCCTCTAATAAAAATAACTATTATTAACGTTTCTTGTTTTTAAGTAAAATATCTACGTACGTAGATATTTTACTTAAATGTAGATATTAAGTGTAGATAAATGTAGATATTACGTAAAATATCTACATTTTCTTAGTGAAAAACTACAAATATTTTTAAGACTACAATCCGCCTGTGCATTGACTACTGCTGCCATATCTTGTCGGGTGCTTCTGCTATACACGTAGGTGTCCTTGACAAAATCGAAGGGAGAATCTGTAATTGTGAGCGATCCCAATTTGGCAGCTCAAATACAATCACTTTCTCACCTGCGCAATGTGGCTTCCATGTGTCTCTTCTACAAATACTTTCATGGCTTCTGCTCCAAGGAACTTAGCTCTCTGGTGCCACCTATATATGAATTTACTCAAGCCACAAGATTAGCAACTAGGTCCCACGCTTTTACTATGATACCAATAAAATATAAACGCATATTCTACCCCAGGAGCTTCTTTTCTCGTACTTCCCGCCTGCTGAATTCCGTTTACTTGCTTCCTTGACAGTTAAAATCTCCAAGAATTTAAATGTAAAGTCAATAGTCATCTCTTATCTCACTAACTTGCATCCTCCCTCCCATGCTCCTTTCTCTAAGCACTCCACGCCCATCAGTATTCTCATCCTTCTTATACCCATTTCCTGACACCCATTATAGCCCGTCACTCTCTTACGTAACTTTCCATGTATGTAACTCCTTGCACAACAATGTCAGAAAATGCCTTGCTTGGGGCAATATGATTATAAAAATGCCGACAAATTACCTGTGTTATATATCGACAAACAACAAACACGCATATATATAAAAATATAAAGTTATATTTTTATTAATGACGATGAACCGTGTAGCATAGGGAACAGAGAATTGAGAGAGCGCGCTTCTAATGGGTTGACGGGAGTGTAGTCTTATCTGTTGTGTCTCTCTCTTCACCGGCCGATCTCTGTTGCTCCTCTACTGGCGAATCCGTGTGCCGAGGTCTTTTTATAATCTTCCAGAACCGGGACTTTTTCTTCCGATTTTGCCTCGCCCACGCACGCCCACGTAATTCTCAGAGACACCTGTTCTGTTTGCCTCTGTAGTTATTTCCGCTGCTGCCGGAAATAAGGTCAAACGACATCCGTTCCTTTCAACGACCGGAAACACCCTCGCTTGCATCAGCCTTCCTCGGGTGGGGCCAGATTGTTATATTACACCTGTAACGAAAAGTGATGTAATTTTAAAAAAATTGTACTTAATCTTTATTTAACTGTTTATGCATGAGGGTGTAAGAATGAAGAAATGAGTGCGAATGAAAACAAACAACATTTTAGTAAACCTTTTTTTTTCTCACGAAAAAAGGCGTGCCATGGAGACAGTCAATCGGGCTGCATGTGGTTCGCGGTTGTTTCCTCATCACTTATCCTACAAGTAATCATAAGAACCTGACGATATACCCATAGACACGCTCAGGAAAGAAGAAGAATATTTCTCATATATTAAATGATGTGTTTAGTTCAAAAATTTCCGAAAGATTGACAGGCAATTAATAAAGTTCAGACGAAAACCAATCTAGCTTTCATTGTCAGGGTATTTTTTTTTATTTCTTAATTTTAATTTTTTTCTTATAATCTAAGCAATATTATCTGGCATTAAATAACATGCAAAGAGATGAAAGCTCTTAGAAAACGATTAAATCAATCAATGAAATAATAATTAGCTACACAGTAATGTTTTAATTTTTATTTACAGTCAGTCAAGTGCAATTCGTGATTATCGCTTGGACGATCATGTCTCGAAAGAGACATAACTGACTGAGCAGAAAATTTTCCTCGTATTACGTTGCTATTAATTTTTGCGACAGACTGGTTGCCAACCAAGGCTATAGAATTTAATCTGTTCTGCTATTTAACCTTTCGATGGAGGAGTAAACGACGGATTCATACCTTTCCCAAATGTATTTGCACGTTCTTGAATGCAACGAATTAAACTAAAATTAGAACTCGGCTCTATGATTTCTCGTTCAAAGCCGATATCCACTGCACTACGACTAACATTCTACGTATTTTACATTACCTAGAATATAAATATATAGAAATTAAAGTAGCCAAAAAACGGGGGATCAGTTAATATATTGATTGTAATATAGAATTTCGCCCCCACTTCAGATTCATACGGTAGTTTCTTGTATATCTATCAAATTCTGGTTAAGCATCAATCCAGTCCCCCCTCAGCTCTGCGTGAAATACTAAAACTTGTATTCTTAAACACTTATTGTTAAAAAATAAAAAACTTACAATCTACAACTTTTTCTGGCTTTAAATAACTTTCAAAGTGGTGATAAACCGTATCAAACGAATTAATCACATAAGCATTTTTGGAATTCATTCATCTCATTCTACCCATTTACCTCCTTCATAACATTTTATAAACACCACCTTAGAAAATACTTTTCTACTTGTATTATTTTTCTGGATTCATAATATAAACGCAATGAAAATTAAACAAATTAGTTTCCATGCATACTTCAATTAACTTTTCAAATGCTAGAACATAAGAAACATATTTCCAATAACATTCCTCCGAAAAAAATCTTCATTGATTCAGATAAACCGTTTTTGAGAAAAGCGATTTCTGAGATTACCTGTAACGATTATTTTTTTCAGTGCACATCCCCAGCATCCATTATAAACTCTTATTAAAGGCTGAGAAAAAATGGCGCCCAGTTTGTAAGCTTTTATGCGAAAAATATTTCACCAATAGATGGCACCCTGTAATATCGATATTTTATGCTGAAACCACAGCGTCTGGGCGGTGACAGTCCTCCTCTGGCTGTCGAGCGCGCCGTTCCCACTTGTCTTAAGTGATATTGATTAAATCTCCCCCAGTTTTATAAGCTAGTCAAGTGGTGAACCGACGCCATATTGACGAACGTCTAGCAGGGTGGTTGGAAGGTGAGAACATACCTAGGACAGGTGTTTGTCGTTAATTCCACTATTTTGGTTCGTACTAAAATAAGAAAAAAGTGCAGGGAATGTTCCACGGCTGAGTGGAATGTCGGAGGGTCACAAGAGATAGAACATACGAAGAGAATGTATATAGATTTACTGTAGGCAGAGAAGGCTTATAGTTCATATAGTTGAACGGGGCGGGATCTGAGAAAAGATTAAAAAGAGGGAAAGTACAAATGAAGGAATAACCAAGAATAGTAAAGGTTTATGATAGGATGAAAGAGAATGGATAATAAAATGTAAAAAGTAGAGAGCGAATGAATAAAGACACAAAGGAAAGAGAAAGAAAAAAATGGAAATAAAACTCAAACAAGCAGCCGATAAAAAATACAAGTGAAAATAAATGGCAAGAGAAAGCTTAAGAGGAATAAAGAAAAATATTTAAGGGAAGATGAATAATAAAAATAAGCTAATAGAAGAAGAAGGAGGAGGAGGAGAAAAAAGAAAAAGGAGGAGGAGAAAAAAAAGAAAAAGTAAAAGAAGAATAATATTGACGGTGGTTGAATTGAAAAGAGACAGTACAGTTGTGAAGGAGAATTGGAAATAGAGACATCTGAAAAATCTCGAAAATGTGAGAATAGATAAAAAGGGTTGATAAAGAAAAAATATATATGTATATAACGTCAAAGACAGATATCAGATAGAAGAAAGAAAGAAAAATAATAAATGTTATAATAATAACCATTTCCATTATAATAAAGACCATTATATATATATATATTTCTCTTGTCATACTCATGAATAAATAGATACAATAGCGAAGCAGCGTCGAATGAGTTCATTCACTTTACTACCATTTATTAAAATTTACTACTAGTTATAAAAGCTCTTACCGGGTGTTTACTCTTGAAATATGCCTTAATATTTTCTTTTTTTATTATGTCTTCAAGTAAAAAGGTGATTATATATATATATATATATAGTCATTCGCAGACAGATTTGTTTCGGTATATCAGAGCCCATCAGTACGATTAGACGTCCGATTGCATTTAGTCAGGATTTAAATCGACTGAAAGTCGGTGATTCTATCTATGATGTATTGGCGCTCGGTAGAAGGAAGCACACTTTTAGTGTGTGATATACCATGTGGATACACGCCAGTAATTAAGATTGTTCTAACTCCTTAGTGAATAAGCGATGCGTAGATGCCAGAGTAGCTACTGTCTTTTTAAAGTCTACCATTCTTTCAGAGTGCTCAATCAGGATGTGAGAACGTAAATAGTCATCCGCAGACAGATCTGTTTCTCTGTATTACAGCTCATCAGTACGGTTAGACATCTGATTGCTTTTAGCCAGGAGCGAAACCCGATCGACTTGATGTCTATATATATGTACCTCTACAATATATATATATATATATATATATATATATATATATATATATATATATATTCGTAAATAACTGCTAAAAATGTCTGTTCTAAATATAGACATGTGAGCGTTTGTGTAAAATAATTTTTGGGAAACATTTTGAGGACCAACTGTTGTACCATTTGGGTCTGACGAGCCGCCATAACAACAGCATTATGCGGTGAAATAGGTACTACCCATGATAATAAGTCAAAAATCTTTTCTAAATTATATTACTTTGTAAATTAAATAAATGAATTTAACATTGAGTTTTTTTGTTTTTTTTTATTTCGTCGCTATCAGAATTTACCTGGATAGTATACCAAGTGTGCTACGTTATATATATATATATATATAATCCTCTCATTTATTTTGCCGTCATTTTTAGCGGCAGGAGTATATGCGTAATAATAATAATGATAATGATCTTCGACTAAGAACGGAAAAATGACACATTTAAAAAATTATGTTAGATAAAAGAAAAAAGAAAGAAAGCAAACATTGATATAAATTTGAAAACTTACGTATCGCATTTTGTGGAGTTACATATACCTTCTTCTGCTATGTGCCCTATCGTTTCGGAACGTAGGCAATCATGGCTTTCCACATCTCCCTCAACCTGGTGGTTCATAGCACACCTTCTCCTGTTGCTCCATGCAACCTTCGTTCCATCATTCACCTGATTAGGTCCTTCAAATATGTTATCCGTTGCTTTCTCCTATCTCCGTTTCGCTTTAGCTGGCCTGTCAGTACCAGGTTCTCCAAGCCCTCCTTCCTCATTGCATGTCCCAGGAATTTCAGCTATCTCTTTCTGAGGGTCAGTATTAATTACCTTTTCGTTTCCATCATTTCCAAAATCTTATCATTGCTTACATGCTTGATCCATGATATTCGCAGCATCCTTCTGTAGAACCACATTTCAGTTGCTTCAAGTTTTTCCTTCATCTTTGATTATATTGTCCAGCATTCACTGCCATATTGAAGAACTGACATCACATAGCAAACCGGTACTCTCTTCTTTGTTTCTAGGGAAACCTGTTCTTCCTTCGCCATGCCAATTCGCCTTCGGATCTCTGTGTCGCACTTTTTGTCTTCTGCTAATACACTTATGTTAAAATACTTCTGAATATAGGGTACTTGAGTGAAAGATATGTAAGCAAATGAGTAAAAGAGCTGAAAGCATATTATGGTAGATACATTTATATAAAATATTTTTCAACCAATCGATAAGGAAACATAGTAAAGGATGAAAACTTTGTATACATTTTTATTTCATGTATTTTAGACATTAAAGTAATAGAAAACCCACTAAGTTTTCGCCCACAACTAAAATTTCGCAGGTTATCGTACTTCACTTGGGAACAGTTTTCGGTATAACAATCCAAGCCTTTCATTATGTTCATTTTACAGCGATATTTCGTGACAGTCAGCCATAATTCACCACAGCCTATCTGTCATGAGCCGTCACATATTGCCTATTCTCCTTGCGACAATTACTGCATCGTAATACAGAGTCAATGAGTGATGTTTAGTAGCGTTGCAATAAAGATGCTCGAATGGACGGGCTGGAGGGCTTCTCTCGTAAAATGACTCCAGCCTTAGGACAATGTCTGCAATTACTTGTGACTCGTAGCTTTAGCACGAGTGCAATCATGATACAGGAGGTTAAACGGCCCGTGAGTTTCCGCTAACGCATCAGCAATTATTGTAAGGATTCGCGAAAGCGAAATGTTAAATATTTAACCCTCCAAATCACAGTTGATTCGATGATTCATATAAGTGTTACTTTCTTTAATCTTTCTTTCTTTCTTTCTTTCTTTCTTTCTTTCTTTCTTTCTTTCTTTCTTATACTCTTTGCCTCTTTACGCCTATTCAAACACAAAACACTCACACACACACGCAGACACTCATGTGTTTGTGTGCGTATTTGTTCGCCTCTGTCTATCTATGACAACTGATATCAATTCTCTAGCATGTAACGGTTTATATATATATATATATATATATATATATATATATATATATATTCTTATCTCTGTTCGTCTGCTGAAAACGATAGAGCTATCTATCTATGACAAATTACCTCAAATGTTTTATATATATATATATATATATATATATATATATATCTGTAAATTCAGATAAAACTTAGCGGGAAAATAGCCATTTTCAACATGTCATTTAAACACATACATTCTCAACCCCATATACACCAAAATCAGCCAAGGTGTTTTGTCTAGGGGTTAGGAGATATTGGATTTTATAAGGTCAACCTAAGGATATTTTAGTTGTAATTTCTTCTTTGATAGTAGGAGGAATGAGGCTTGACCCTTTCAGTTGGTAGTAGTACGGGGTCGGGAAGTAACTGCTTTACCAAATGCCTTATTGTGACTAATTGGAAGAATACGATAACTGTTGAAATTTATACTTATTTCTATGACGACACATACTAATGATCGCCCTTCTATATAAATATATAAAAACAGAAATAGGGTTGATCCAACGAGAGAAATTGGTATAGAATAAAAGTGCAAGAGGCCGTAGAACATTTTGTTTAAAGTGTATATTTATTGCTGTTGTCATTATACATGTTATGATACATTAAGTGTCCATAACGGTATTTGTGACGCTACACGTGTTTCGAGTCTAACGTTGACTCACTTCAGGCGAATAAACTTTTGACTTTACGTATCGAGTTCCTATATATATACCTAAACTTAGTTATAAATGGAACTTTGTCTCTGTGTGTGTATGTGTCTGTGGGTGTATGTGTGTGTGTGTGGGTGTATGTGTGTGTGTGTGCGTGCGTGTCTGTTACCAATAGACTCCTAAGCGGCTGAACCGATTTTCTTGAAAATTTACACAGTTGTACGATAACGGTTTGCGAGTGTTTTTAGCTAGGCTTTATTTCGAGGTACCCCCAATAAATAACGAAAATCGATAATCGAAAAAATCGAGTTATAGAAGGAGCGGTCCGATTTTAATCAAATTTGATACACTCGTAGACAAAGACATAAGAAACGAAATTCAGAATTTTCAAGGTTGCAGTTCTTACAATAGTGCAGAAAATCGATAATTTATATATAAAAGGCAAGATGTATATGTGTGTGTCTGTTTATCTGCCTGTATTATTTTCAGCCCTTTTATTTTAGTTTTTGCTTCGCGTTTGGCTCTAAGTAGTTATAATTGTAGTTTTTAGTCTCAGCCATGATACCATTTACTCAGAGGACTTATTTAGCCTTCAAATTTCAGTTTACAACGAAAAAACTTATTTGATGTCGCTACCAGGAAATCAAAATTTGACTTACATCCATTCATTTTTCTTTCAGTCTACGGTTTCGCTTTAACTGGAAACAACTATTGCTTTCTAGTCTTTCGTGCCAATGTCCAAAGAGTCTGAGGTCCAGGATCATGGATTGCTTTTAAAGCTTTCATTACACCCGAGCAACGCCGGGCTGCTAGTTTATATATCTTTATTCATTCTCATCATTACCTGTCTGTTGAGAACACTCGACCTTTCTATCTATTTATTAGCAGAGTATGAAAAATCACACCACCCTTTTCAGTATTGTTCAGTTATTTAGCATCATCAATATAGTATAAAGAACTTTTATTGTTCTGCTTTTTCCACCTTAAATTCCTTGAATTGATAATATTTTAATAGCATGTTTGAAATAATCAGATATAAATTTCATCATAGATGTGTTTTAGAACAGCAAGATCTGAGGAAATTGTGACTTTCAAAACAATAATTTTTAAAAATGTTAATATGTGTTAGCAATTATACACAAAGCAAAACTTGCAAAATAAATAAATACATTGGAACTTGTCGTATGCGACCACATCGACGGCCATCAAAAACTGTTTGCATGCAGATGGTCGCTCTCTAAAGGCTCATAGTCATGACCTATTTACGCCAGGAATGTATAATCCACTCACCAGAATGTACATATTAGAGTTTCCCATGTAATCTGGTAATAAATAAATGAGAACATAAGAAAATGGCCTAACTTTGAGGAAATGTATTCAGCATAATTCTTTTTAAAATTTTAAAAAACGTATTTGCAAAGATCAACAAGAGACCAAAATATTTAGTCACAAAAAATATTTATTATGTGGACTTAAGAAAAGTATACGGTTTCAGTTTTTTTCTTAGTAGTGAGTGATAGCAAAAGAGAATCTGCGATAATACATGGAAAAACATACGAAAACTGACAGTTAGGGGTAGAGAAACAGAGAGTTAGAGATAGATATCGTCGTCGCCCTGCGGCTCTGGCCGAGATAGAACTCACTACACCCCTCCAGTATTCCCTGTGCATTTGGAACCCCGGCTCAGTTTTGTAGAGAAATTCATAATCTTCTCAAATAGCCGAATACTTGATGCTTCGCCAGGGCTACCAAGGGTGTTTTTTTTTTATTGTGACACCAACACTGGATGGGTTGCCTCTAGGCTTCATCCTGTTATTTAACCCATAACTGGGTTTATAAAGAGAGATATATACTCAAATAGAAACAGAATAGATAGATACAGAAAAAATAAGGGAAGAAAAAGAGATAGACATTTGAGAAAGGGACATAGTTGTGATTTCCCCAATCTCTGAATTTATCCAAGTCAGTACAGAGACTGCGATAAATCTCTTGAACATGTCAAATACATGTTGTGAAAACAGCCGATGTTTGACCGTGAGTTGAACTCAGGCAATATACATTTCAACAAGAAACAACAGTTTGATATAACACTACAATAACAAAACAACGAGGAAGTGTTCCTGGCTTAGATCAAATCAAAATGTAATATATTACTTATTTAAAATTTCAGTTTCTCCTAATTTAGAAGTTCGCAGTGTACGACCAAAATGGATATTTTTTAAAGCGTTCGCGTGATCAGTGATTTTCATTCGTTGATGTTAGTCGTTGCCTTCTCTAGTCGCTCACTAAGGGTCAACTAACATTAGCAAATCGTCCGTGCATAGAAAAATGGTCGGTAACAACAGGTGGTCGTGGACGAAGAGGATCGCATACGGCAGGTTCCACTGAGTTTGCATGTATTTATTTCGCGTATTACTTAAAAATTATGTACTAAAAATAGATCCTGCATAGTTAAGACTAATTACATGGGTCCTATCAAAACAAACACGCCAGTTCCGTTATTTTCCAATCTTAAACGTCGTATATAGAGCCATTAGCAATTAATATTTGAAATTATTCATATTTAGTTATCATGTTATACTTATTTTCTTCGAGTGAATTAGTGTTGTGAATTTCTAGATTATTTTATTTTATTCTAAATTAACTTAAGGCCTATGTGAGACACAGCTTGACCTCTATGGATATATGTCCTATGGACTGCAAACTATTGCAAGTTGACATTAATCACAAAACTAATTAAAAACCAAATACATGGCATCTAATTAATACTTATCAATGATAAAAATAAATTACGATAATATAAACATTATTAAAAACGGCTACATATATCAGAACGCTTGATCATAAATCAGAATTCCAACAACTTTGAATATTACACAATATTTTTTAAGATAAGGCAGAAAAAAATCCCACATTTAAAAAAAAAAAACAAATATAAAGAACGCATCGCTCTCAGTAGATTATAGGCAATTCATGAACTCCTGCCATCGACAAAGGGCTGTCGATGCTTAAGATTTTTTTCTCTTTTAAGAGTGTTGAGCCGACGCAAACCTATTTATCACCTGTGCAAGGTAGGCTGGTTGCCAACCATGGCTACAGAAACAATCTGTCCTGCGTAACCCATAGATAGAGGGAGAATAAATTGATTTATATCTATCCTGAGTATATATGCACGTAAGTGAATGCAGTAAATTCATCTGAAATTCGAACTCAGATCGCAGATTTCTCATTCCAAACCGATATCTTCCCTCTGTCTGTTCTATAGATATTTCCATGGCTTCTGCTCCGACAATCTTAAGTCCCTGGTGCCCCTGCCAAAGAAGTTTACTCGTGCAACCACACTTGCAACTGGGTCCCACTCATTCACAGTTACATCAACCAAATGCAGCCGACAATTTTTCGCACTTCCCTCCTGTGCAACTCTGTTCCATATTCTTGCTTTCCTGATGAATACAACCTCCAGAAACTTAAATTCAATGTCAATACCCATCTCTTAATAATTTGACTAGTTATTTCTACATCACCCTGTATATCTTTTTCTTTCTCTCTAACTTTACAACTGTCATCACACCAGTATTCCCATCCTTCTCTTGCTCCTTTCTCTGACACCTCCTGTAACTAGTTCGTCTTTTTTTCTTTTTTTTTTACTTTCCTCCTATCTAATTTTTTACTCTTTATGTAGCCACCTGTGCACCAGTGGCGGTACTGCCTCGAATGGGGTGAAAAGATTTTTAAAATCCACTGCTTCACGATTCACATTCTCACACTATAAAGGTTGACAAAAAGACAAAGGTAACTGCTTCCAAAAAAATAACAATTTTTTTTATAACATTTAAGAATCACATCTTTTTAAAGGTGGCCTCTATTCGCTATACACAGATGTAGACAAAGTTCGAGACATTTGAGTTATTCCAAGTCGTTTGTTGTTAACTGAAAAAATTCAGCTAATAACAATATCAATTTTTAATTAAAAAAATAAAACATTCCGAGTTAGCATAAAAGTGTTCTCTGTGTTGCAATTATAGACTCAGTCAGTCAGTTAAGTGCCAGACGTGATACACGCTTCCGCGATTACGTCTCGAAGAAACAGGACTGACTGGGCAGAACATTTTCCCGCAGTAGATTGCCATTATTTTCTATGGTAGACTGGTTGCTGGCCAAAGCAGTAGAACCTAATCCGTCCTGTTATTTAACCCATAACTGGAGAAAAGAAGCGGATTAATGCCTTTCCCAAGTGAATGCAATGAATTCAACTGAAATTCGAAATCAGCTCCCCGATTTCTCATTCTGAGTCGATAACCACTGCAACACAACGTACAACTAATTAAAGACTCAGTTAACTTTAAAAATATTTTATCACCAAACAAGGTCATGTTGGTAACTGACTGTATCTCAAAAAAACAAAAAATTGTGAAGACATTAGATAGATGAAGACATAATTACATAAATTTTAATTGCTTTAGTACCAAAAAGGTGAGAGTTTAAAATGCGGTAGGTGTTCATATATGCTCACACTTTTCCCCGGCTTTTTAAACAGGCGTAGGGTTTTTCATTTGTTTCCAGTTAAAAATTCGGTTTTCGGTTCCTTTTGAAATATTTTCATTCTCTTTCACGTTTAGCAATTTCTTGCCTTTAAATAGAATTGTCGCTTTGCTTGCGACGAACTGATATCTGTGTAGGGCACCTCAAGGTGGTGTAATGGTTAGCAAGTTTGTCTCGCTAGCACTATTGCAAGTAGTGAGTTCGATCCTCACTGGGTGCCTCATACTTTCGGCCTTGTGCCACATCTAAGCTGCGCTTAGTAAATTATACTGACATCTATGTATATATTTTATTACATCGTATCTTTTCTGTATTCTTACATTTAATAAATTATTTATTATTTGTTGAGGGTGTTACCTATTTCGTTGCGACGTGTTTACGTTATTCAGTGAATATTTAATGGTTCTTGCAAATTTTTTTCCCCAAACAATATTTGGCGGATTCATGTATGTCTCGGAAACAGAAAACACGGAATTTAAAAAACGTCAAATAAACGACACGTATTAACAAAACTAATTACATATTTACAAAATTCAAATTAAAAGAAAATATGTGTAAATCTTAGTTTGTACGAATGTGCTTCTTGATATGAGTACAATACAAGTGCATTTACGCGAGATTTCAGTTGTCCGTCGAAAAGGGGAACGGACAAGAGAAGCCAAAGTTTGAAAAAAGAGAAAGAAAGAGAACATTTTACCCTTATATAGACTTAAACAGCGCCACCTTAACAGTGTTTGGGAAAGCCAAATCTTTTAAATCTTGTGTTTCATTGTACGTAAATAAATTTTTTATTGTCATGATTGTTTCCCCTGTTTTTTAGGTGCCCCTCGTAAATTTGTGGTATTGTGGTGTATGAAGGATTGAGAGTCGATGGATGGGTTCTTGTGGTGATTGTGCAAATTGTAATGAGTGAATGGGTCGTGATAGTATTTAGCTAGGTATAGGATAGTTAAGCGAGAACCAACCTCTGCCCCTCCCCTTTTCGGCTTTGTGCCACAATTTGTTGTATTTATAAAAGAAATAAATATCGTGTTTGGCAAATGAAGTAACCTACATATTAATTCCTCTTTCTTGTATGACAAACTGCATGACAATCACGTCTGAGAGACATAGAGAAATAGACACCAAGAACTGAAGGAATAGAGACTCTGAAATTTTACTATTACTTCAGGACAATGTCTGAATGAGAATGTGGGGGAAAAAGTCGTTGACACACTTTATTTAACATGGGGACGTGATGGCTATGTAGCGTCTTGATATTTCAATTTAAATAAACCAAAAGGACGCCATATATAAACGAATATTCAGCTAGTTACAACTTCGAACGGGAAGTTCTCTTATTCAAAGAAGCTCTCTGATCTTAACCTTCTGATTTTAAAGAGAAATTTAAAAAGAAAATAACATTGAACATATCATAAACCGATTTACATCAGTGAGAGCAACTCTAAATCTAATTCTAATGGATTTCCATGACTTCGTAATTAAAGGAGTAATTCACTTGAATTGTGCTTTTTATCTGCTATTTTAATAAAGATATTGAAAAGTTGAATGTGACTAGGCCAAATTATTGGTCAGCGGCGTAATTTCAAAGCATACTTGACGCGTTACATTCTGTAGATACGCCCTTGGATGTGACTGACCTCTGCAAATTAGAGACGAGATTTTTAGAGTTTTTATTGCTTCCTAAAGTCATGCCTCTGTTGCGGCTTCTGCTAGAATTATATCCACAGCGGCAAATCATATAGAAATTTTAAACATTGATAAATCAAATCAAAATATGGTATCGGGTATTTTGAAACGGTCAGGAAATAAATATTTGTCTAAATGAAATAAGCCTAGTCGACTAAAACTTATGCAATTTCATTACAGTATTTTGGGAAGTATTCCACCAACTACAGATGACCATACGTGCGTTGTGGCGCAGTGGATATCGGCTCGGAACGAGAAATCAGGGAACCGAGTTCGAATTCCAGTTGAATTCCTTGCATTCACTTACGCGCAAATACCCTTGGGAAAGGTATTAATCCGTGTCTTCCCTCCAGTTATGGGTTAAATAATAGGACAGTCTGGGTTCTATAGCCTTGGTCGGCAACCAGTCTACCGCAGAAAGCAATGGCAACCTACTGCGGGATAATCTTCTTCCCAGTCAAAAAGAGACATGATCGCCCAAGCGTGTATCGCGCATGGCACTTAACTGACTGTCTGACAGTATGTACTGTTGAATATAATCGGTTATTCAAGTCGGTTTTAATAATATAATAGGTGAGATTATCTTATTCAAATCATTAGTTGTTATTTTTGATTTTCTGTAGGGTAAACGGATCTTACTAAAATTTGTTTATTTTTAGTTTGAAGATTTTATTGTATTTTAGTTAGTTTTGTGTATTTTGTCCCTTCTTTTCATTTTAACATTATTAAATCTTTTAAATATATTTTTGTATTTTGTGTAGTAGCAGTTTTTATCTCATGTTTAATTTCCCATTTTTTAGGCGCCCTTTGTAAATATGTGCGTTGTGGTGCAGTAGATATCGGTTCGGAACGAGAAATCGGTGAGCCGAGTTCGAATTCCAGTTGGATTAGTTGCATTCACTTACTGGCAAACACCTTTGGGAAATGTATTAATCCATTTATTCATTCTAGTTATGGGTTACATAACTAGACATATTGGGTTCTATAGCTTTGGCTGACAACCAGTCTACCACAAAAAACAATGGCAACTACTGCGGAATAATCTTCTACCCAATAAGTAATCTCTCTCTTTCGAGACATGATCACCCAATTGAGTATCACGGATGGCATCTAACTGTCTGACTTGTAAATATGTGGTATTGTGATGTATAAAGGATTGGGAGGTAATGGATGGGTTCTTGTAGTGAATAAAGAAATTGAAATGAGTGATTGGGTCGTGAATTTGATTAGCTAGGTATATAAGATGGTTAGGGAGTACCAGCATGAACCTACCCTCTTTCGGCCTTGTGCCAAACTTACTGTATAAAGCAGTAATAAATATTTATTAGTTGTTATTCTCAGTATTCTTTTTTGCGACGACTTTTCGGGTTTTTATTAGTTGTAAATAATCAATTATTTTAAATTTTTTTTTTGTTATGAACCTGGACCGTGTGTTCAGTAAATGATAGTCAATTCTAAATGGGAAGCTAATGCAACTAGAAGATAAGTCAATATATATATATATATATATATATATATATATATACATACACAAGTATGGCATTAAATTTTCTCAATACTTAAAATAACAGGTATAGAAAAATAAAGGAATCTTTCTTTTTAATCATTTCCCCATAAGCACGACTGAATTATAGCTATTACGCAGAGGGTTACAGAGACGCCCTTGTAGAAATAGCTGTTGCCTTTAACAATTTCAAGTGGAACCTAGGTGCCGACCAATTCCTGTTGTCTAGGCACCAGGGGATAAAAGAGCGAACTGGACCAGTTGCCATGAAAATATTTGGAAGGGGAAGCTACGCTCCATTGTTGAGAAAGTGTCTGAAGTCTGGCCAGAATCGATTACAATGCAGATCCTTTTTGGGATTTTTTCAAGAATTTCGAGATGTATAACAAGAGCAAACGACTAGATATGGTAAAAGTATCCGATGCACGGGCAAGTAGTAAATTTATAAAGGCGTAAGATGAACTACGAGAAAATACTTTTCTCAGTGACCCACCTCTCCTTGCATACAGCTATTTTTCCATGTTGTCGTTCTACTTATATATATATATATATATGATCATATCACCCCAAGCAAGGCATTTTACTGCCACTGTTTTGCAGGGGTTACATAGAATTAAAGTTATGAGAAAGTATGACAAGTTATATGGGGTATCAGTAAGTGAGTAAGAGAAGGATGAGAATACAGATGAGAGTGGAATGGACGGAGAAAGGAGCATGAAAGAGAGCGGATACAGTTAAGTGAGATAGTAGATGACTATTGACTTTACATTTAAATTCTTGGGGATTGTAGCTGTCGGGGAAGCAAGTAAACAGAAGGGAATTCCACAGGTGGGAAGTGCAAGAAAAGAAGCTGATCGAGTAGAATTTAGTTTACATTTTATTACTTTCACAGTAAAAAGGGGAACCTAGTTGATAATCTTGTAGCTCAAATAAATTCATATATAGAGTTAGCTAAGTTCATCGGATCAGGAGCCGTGAAAGTATTTGTAGAAGAGACACAGGGAAGCCGGTAAGAAAGTGACTGTATCCGAACTGCCAAATCAGAATCGATCACATTACAGATTTTCTGTTGGATTTTGTCAAGGACTCCTAGATGGATAGCAGGAGCACCCGACTAGATATTGCAGCAGTATTCAATGCACGGGCGGATGGTAGATGTTTATATGTGCAGGATGGTTTCAGACGGGAAAAACTTCCTCGCCGTACACAGAGAACTGACCTTCTTAGCAGTGGATTTAACTATGGATTTTATGTAGTCTTTTCACTTAAGGTCTGTTGTGAGAGTTAACCTGGGGTGGCGCTGTGTATTGATTTCAGGGAGACTAGCCTGATCCATGATAATGGTCGGGGGTTACAACGATTGTCTGTGATGGTTAATAGATGGCAAGTGCTTTTTGGAAGCATTAAAATTCACGAAAAATAAAATTGATTTATAGTCAATTAAAAATGTGCGTCCACAAAGGGAGTAGAGTGTTGCTCTCCTGAGGTCTACAGTCAGCCATACTAATGTCAGACAGAAAGTACCTCTATAGTGGTTGACTGGGAGCAGTCTGGTTTTGGAGACGTTAACATTTATAAGCAGTTTTCTGTCATAGCTGATTGGAATCCTTTTTCAAGTGCAGTAGCTAGGTGTTCTGCCATCACTACTAGAAAATGTAATTCAATTAATGTAGATATGACATTTAGTCTATGAATGCTGATTGTTACCCTATAAGAAAACAACCAATGTCATCATTATCATTTTTTCCATAATTTCCTCGTTATCATTTTTTCCATAATTTCACTAATTTTATTTTCATCGTCTACATATTATCATTTTCCCATCCAAACGCAGGCGACAATTCTACTCCAGCAGCTTCTTCTTCGCCCTTCCCTCCTGTGGAATTCCTTTCCATATACTTGCTTTCCTGACAGCTACAACCTCCAAGAATTTAAATGCAAAGTCAATTCCCATCTCTTATCCACTTAACTCCAGCCCTTTCTACATCACCCCGTGTATCTTGTTTCTTTTCCTTTTCCTCTCTCTACCTTCGTAAATGTCATCACTTCTGTGTTCACATCCTTCTCTTGCCTTTTCTCTTTCACTCCCTGTAGCTGGTTCGTCTTTGTCTTCACTCTTTTCCTGTCTAAAACTTTAACTCTCTTATGTAGCCCCCTGCACATCAGTAGCGGTACCGCCTTGCTTAGGGTGAAATGATTAAAAAATAATAATCTCACTTATTATCATATCTAAATGTTACTGGTATCATTTCTTCCACAATTCTACCAATAAAATGTATTCCATAATCTCAATATTTCTATTTCTTTCTTAATCTCATCGTGATTATTTCTTCGTCATGTTGGCCTGACTTAACATTTTCACTTTCAGGCCTCTTTCTCGCAGACGTAATGGTAATGCCGTTATTCTAGGTGTCAAATTTTGGCTTCTTAACAGAAACCAATAACTCTTTCGCTGTATAAAACGGGCACAGTTTCATTTTTTATTTGAAAGTAGTTATGCTGTCATAACTTTGCTTTTCCTTCTTTCTTCTTCATAGAACATCATTGCCATCATATCTTCCTTTCTCTCGTCACTGATTAAGGGAACGAAGGTATTATAACGAAGGTATTATTGTATATCCCACTCAGACACGTACCAAGAAAAAGGAATCCCTTTCCAAGGGAGAAGAGCTCATGAAGATTGAGAAAAAAAAGACAAACAAGGACTGGACTATGCAGAGACGCAGACTATTAAAAGCCTTTTTAAAACTATCTTCTGCAGACAATATGACAACAGAAGACCCTACAAACTTTCCGCAGGCCCCAGGAGTACTTACCCTTGTTCGCAGTACAGGGGATAACCTGCGGATATGGAACCATATAAATGCAGTTGAGAAATTGTATCCTTAAATTTGTATGTGCCGAAGTGGCACACCTGAATGAAAAAATATGGAAATGTTTTGCTCAGGGAGGGTCCCTGTTCTTTTTGATCCCTGCTTATATAGGGTAGTCAAACTAACTTACCCTACGGACGTTGCCTGCGTTGTCTTAGACGGACGAATTACGTCCGATGTAGGAAATGGTTCCCTAGGACACTTCGTCAGGGTACTTACCCCTAAAGATTTCTACCCGGTATGGGATTAGAAGTAATTTTCTTTTTTTATACTTTCAGGTCGGACGGATGTCAATCAAGTTAGCGAGTTTGAATGCGAAGGGCATGAGGGATCGGAGTAAGGCAGCCCGCCTGCTTCGTGACCTCTTGTCTTTCCACGTGGATGTGGCTGCGATTCAAGACACACTTTGTTTACGACGTCGATGCCTGTGTGCTGTCTAACGGCTTTGTCGTCTATTCAGCATATGGGAACCGATTGGCCAGAGAAGTTTCTTTGGTGGTCAAACGTACCCTGGACTCGAAGGTGCACCTTGTTCATGTCGGTGCCGAGGACCGGTTGATCGTGGCTGATATTGCTGTGAAAAGCAACTCATTTCGTCTGATTGCGGTTTATGCGCTCAATGATCGGGAGCAGCGGGTCTCGTTTTTTTTTTTTTTGGCTGTTTGAACCCTTCCTGGTTGATTCTTCACGACAAGTCTTAATGGGGGACTGGAATGTCATCCTGAACCCCAAAGAGGATAGAGGTGGGGCGCTAGCGGGTAGCGTGATGATAGTAGCCTGGCTGATCTGATTAACGAATTTGGTCTCGTTGATAGATAGCGGGTCGATCATCCGGGTTGGATGATGTGGACGTGGACTCATGTACTGAAGACCAACCTGAGTTTTTTGTACTCCTCTAAATCGGCCATGAGCTAAATTGTATTTATTATAATAAATAAAGAGATGCACGCAAAACATATCTATTATGAATTTAAACAGCTCCCTTTAGACATTTCAATTAATTGTAAATATTAAGTTAGCGTATGTTAGTTTTGTACAATAAAACAGTTTCCTCCCGCATTATAGCTTGTCCAACTTTGATATATCGAAAGTAAAATTTTAATTCGGTGTCGATATTTTTCTCGTGTTACCTTAGTTTAGATATACGAAATACTGCGTCTGCCAAGAGTCGAAGTTAATATACTGGATATTGTATGCTTGACAAGTTTGCTAAGCATATCTCATTGCCTGGCACACAGGCATAATTTTAGTGATGTTGTTAAATATATAAATGTAATATATTTATTGATTTAATGACATGAGGACATTTTATAATGCAGATTTAGCATGCCATTCTTTTGTAATATATGCACATTTTAGTCTTGTCGAATTTCTTCTATTCTTACCGAAGGCCGTGGTAATGTCCCTCTTGCAAAGCGTTTATATTATTATGATGGAGACATCTTCTAAGCGTACAATTGTTTGCACCCAAAACAAAAGAGACGGGCAAACTTGCTAGATAACACTCCAAGGTAGAATTCGATAATAATACATTATATTTGTTCAAATGACCGTAATGATTTTGTTTACTTACACACATTTATTTTTACTGGAAGTGAATGTCACCCGAGTTCCATATTAGATGTTAAATTAGTTTATTTGTGTGTAAACATCTTGTAATATACTCAGCTTGTAAGGGGAAGTGAGCAATCGTACAAAGGTTTATTCTACCATTTCATTTCGCCCCTTATGTGTATTATTAAATCCTTGATATAATAACACCGTATTAAACGGACTGAAAAGAAAAAATGCAAAACATGCTTTGTCTCAGAGAGAATTTTATACTTCAAAGTCATACACAAAACTTACACCAAATCGGTCGAATTTCAATCCCGGCCAGAAACAAGTAGATATCGAGCCCCACTGATTAGCTGTGATACAAAGAATCACGCTTATAAGTTGATGACATATATATATATATATATGTATATTAACAATAATAATAATGCTAATACTAATAATTGTTATAATATGTTTCAGTTCGTCTCGAAAAATTCATCGACAACAAACTCGGAGGGGATAAAAGGGGAAGTAAAAAGAGAAACAAACTAAGTACTTGAACATACGTCAACATACTCGTATGAAAGAAAAAAAAAACCCGAGACGAGAACCCTAACACTAAAGCGCTCAATACAACACTATATATATATATATATATATATATATATATATACAGTGTTGTATTGAGCGCTTCAGGTAATTATCTAAACATATTGTTAAATTTAACAGAAAATGAAGGTCTATTAAGTTTAATTCTGAGATGTTTTAAGTATCGTATATTGGCAGTTCACAATTACAATTGCCAACTCCATAAACCACAGTGATTTTATTGACACCATACATAATAGCGGAAGTTCTATGGCGTACGGAAGTTAGCTTAACGAAACTCAACCCTTTTCGTGTTGATTTGAATTCAGAGTTGTCCTTCTCCTAGCCAAGTAGACAACCAAGGCTTCAGGGCAGTGTCCATACTGCTATCTACCCAGAGTAGGGAGGTGAAGAAATAAATTCGTACATTTTGCAAGTGTAATTGAATGTAACGAACTAGACTAGGATTCGAACTTGCCTCTCCCATTTCTATCCACTGTGCATGACTCTGCACTTACATATGTTAATATTTCAAGCATCTAACTTAGGCAAATATAAATTGAAATATATTTCAGTATTCTGATTCTAAATGTTTTTGGTGACAGATGAATTTGTATTTGTCTATAATTCTGAAACGATGTCATATTTACATTATTTAAACTGTTCAGACATTGTTCTAATTTTTATTGCCATGTTTACAATAATTGTCCTCATGCTCCAGGCCCTCGACGAGTCAGGCCAGGCTCGTGCTGTTGCTATGGACATCTCCAAGGCTTTTGACAGGGTTTGGCACTCTGGCCTTCTATGCAAGCTACGAGGTTACGGTGTTACTGGATGCTGGCTTGATCTAATCCAATCTTTTTTAAATAACCGTAAAATGAAGGTCTTTTGAATGGGCATGCCTCTACATCCTACAGCACAAACGCTGGTGTCACTCAGGGCTCTATTCTGGGCCTGACGCTCTTCCTTATTTTCATCATGAGATCAAGAGCCAAGTAGGCATCTACGCAGATGACACCACAATTTACTCCCGCATCAGTAAGAAACTCGTTGTGACGGACAAATATAATCTCGCTGCTGACCTTGAACGTGATCTACACTCTGTTGTGAATTGGGGAAAAAAGTGGCTTGTCAATTTCAATGCGACTAAGACCAAGTTGTTGTCTGTCAATCATCACAGGCAACCTCTCCTGCCTCACATAAGCATGGACCAAGCTAGTCTCCCCGAGAGCAATACACTGCGCCTCCTCGGCCTTACCCTCTCTTCTGATCTCAAATGGAACCACTACATTGAGTCCATAGCTAAATCCACTGCTAAGAAGATTGGGTCACTGTGTAGGGCAGGATGTTTTTCCCGCCTGCATCCATCCTGCATATATACAAATCAATCATTCGTCCGTGCATGGAATACTGCTGCCATATATGGGCAGGCACCCCTGCCGTTCATCTCAGTGTTCTTGACAGGCTCCAAAGGAGAATCAGCAATATGATAGGTACCGACTTGGCGGCTCGATTACAGCCACTTCCCCACCGACGAGATGTGGCCTCCCTATGTCTTTTCTATAAATACATTCATGGCTTCTGCACCAACGAACTTAAGTCACTGGTGCCTCTGCAACAGGTGTTTACTGGTGCAACCAGATTGGCAACTGGGTCACACCCAT
Source organism: Ascarosepion bandense (assembly GCA_037127315.1). Lineage (NCBI taxonomy): Eukaryota > Metazoa > Mollusca > Cephalopoda > Sepiida > Sepiidae > Ascarosepion > Ascarosepion bandense. Next base: position 3,571,130 of record JBBBDQ010000815.1, on the reverse strand, counting down.
TCACAGTTAGATTAAACAACTGCAGACACAATTCTACTCCTGCAGCTTCTTCTCTCGCACTTCCCGCCTGTGGAACTCGCTTCTATATTCTTGCTTTTCTGACGGCTACAGCCCCCAGGAATTTAAATGCAAAGTCAATACTCATCTATTAACCACTTGACTCTAGTTCTTTCCCCACCCCGTATATCCTTTCCTTTCCCTCCATCTTTGCAACTGTCATCACACCTGTATTCACATCCTTCTCTTCATCCTTTCCAACTGGTTCGTCTTTCTCTTCACTCTCTTCTACTTAATATTTTTACTCTTATGTAGCCCCCTGCATATCAGTGGCATTACCACCTTGCTCGGTGTGATTCGATTAAAAGAAATCTTTACTGCCATGTTTCGAAATTCTAAGCAACTAAATAAGGGCGGAGAGCACAACGACCGAAACGTCGTAAACATGGCAATAATGATGAGGACGACAGACTGAACAGTGTAAATAATATAGATGATTTTGTGTTTTCTGTTAATATATATAGCAGTGTTTCGAAACCTTAACAGCAAATATAGGAAGATATGGAAATATCACAATACACTATTTAAATGTTACGAAATAAACCCATAGATTTATAAAAATTAGTCAGTTAAGTGCCGTACGTGATACACGCTTGGGCGATCATGTCTCGAAAGAGACATGACTGACTGGGCAGAAAGTTAACCCGCAGTAGATTGCCATTGCTTTCTGCGGTAGACTGGTTGCCGACCAAGGCTACAGAACCCAATCTGTCCTATTATTTAACCCATAACTGGAAGGAGAGACGAATTAATACCTTTCCCAAGGGTATTTGCGCGTAAGTGAATGCAATGAATTCAGCTAGAATTCGAACTCGGCTCCCCGATTTCTCGTTCCGAACCGATATCCAATGCACCACAACGCACATCCTAGGATTTAAAAAGTATAGACACAAATACGAACTTACTTTAATCCTATGCTTCTATTTTGCAGATTATTTAGTGTGAAGAGTCTGCCTCGTGTTTTTTAATTATTTCCTCAATATTCGGTTGAATGTCCAATAAGCAGGCCATCATCTCTTCTTCAGTTGAGTGTTGTCTTTCATGCGTCTCATTTCTTATGGTATTTTGAATTGAGTGGCTTAATTCATATAAATAACAAATAAAAAGTTGCAATAAAACTAATAAACACTGTATAGCTAATGTGGGATATTCCTTTTTGTATTGTAATCCAAAATGTGTCAATGTGTGTCATCGAATGTTTTATTTTGAACCCACGATCAATAGAAATGTCAATATTTCGAAGCGCACAGTTTAAAATCACTGTAGAGCCAATTGAGTTTTGAGTTTTGTTTAATGGCATATCAACATCTGTGGGTTATTTAATGCCAAAAAGGTGAGGTTTGAGATTTTTTAATGGTCGGTTATTGTGAGAAAGTTGATTTAGTCAGATTTTAATGAAAATTTTGTTTTTATTCTTTTCTTATTTTAGAAAACTGAAAATGTCTTCTAGTTTTGTATTCAAAAATGTTTTGCTGAGAATAATTTTTTCTTTCAAAAATGATTTAGGATAATTATTTTGTTTTTCAAAAATGTATATTTTTCTATAAAAGTGTATTTTTATGTATATATTTCTATAAAAGTGTATTTTTATGTATATATTTCTATAAAAGTGTATTTTTATACTTTCATAGTGTTTTGACCCCGGTTTGGGGTTTAACTATTTGCCCATAGCTGGGACCCTAACAGCTGCTACCACTCCGGGTCAGTTTAGACCTGATAGCAAGAGCAATTAAAAGGTGATTCCATGCTCCTCACAACCCCCCAAACAGAGGCCTTGCTGTCGGATTCAGTTTATCGACATGCTCAGGACCACTGTAGAGCCAAAATGTCATGCAAACAATTTAGGGAAACTAAGGCCTGTGATTTAATCTTTAAGCTCATTCTGACAGTAAAATATTGCCTCCTTGAATGAACATGTTCGATAATCCTAAGCAAGTATTATAATTATCATGATTACTAGCTTTGGTAAATATGCACAATATATGTCTTAATGTTGACAGAAAATTAGAATAAACGATGCCTCATATTTCTTCTTTCTTCAGTGGAATTATTCCTTTCTATGAAACAGTATAAACGGAGATGACACAATTCCCCTTTTTATTACCTTTAAACACATGTTATTGTAGTAACAATACTTATCATGTTTTCCCTTTATGGATCTAGCTTATCCCTTCTTGCAATTAATACAATGTACTATCGAATTGATAGAAAACTATGCGACCGCAAAAGTAGCTCACGTACAGGCTTGATTTGATTGAATGATTAATTATTTTTATGATTTTATCATTATATTGGCTACGAACCACTTGCAGGATATTTAAAGTTACAAAATATTGTTTGCATTTGTGTGCCTTTCTGCATGTGCGTGTCTGTGTGTGCGTGCGTGCGTGCGTGCGTGTGTGTGCCTGTAAGTGAACGAGAAACAGACAGAAAAAGAAAAAAGACAGATAAAAAGGGACAGAGAGAGAGAAAGAGAGAGTTTGTGTTTGTGAGAGAAAGCCAGAGAGAAAGAGAAAGACAGACAGAGAGAAAAAAAGAGAGAGTATTTGTGTGTGAGAGAGATACAGAAAGAGAGAGAGAGAAAGAGACAGTGGCAGAGATAGAGAGAGAGAAAGTGACAGAGACACAATAAGATTAAGTGACAGAGAGAGAAATTGACAGAGAGAAAGAGACAAAGAAAGAGTTTGCGTGAGAGAGAGACATACAAAGAGAAACAGACAGAGAAAGAGAAGGAGAGAGAGAGAGTGTGTGTGTGTGTGTGTACGCGCGCGTTTTGATTCTAGTCGGTATTTTCGAGTTAGTCATCATCATTTATCCATCACACCCAGATGGTGCATAGTGCAGCAACCTTTTGTTTCTGTAACAAACTGTTTTTTTTATGGGGCGAGGTTGTTAGCCCTGCACCCAACATCCAAACCTGGATGACCAGTAGACCATTCTTGGTTCTCACGTTTACAGCACCTGGCATTTCCCAATAGCCACCCATTTAAGTACTGACCTGGCTCGATGTTGCTTAACTTCGGTGATCGGACGGGAACCGGTGTATTCAACACGATATAGCCGTAGACTGGTCTCTTAGTGTGTGTGACTAATTTCTGAAGAAATCCTACTGACATCTTTTACCTTAACAGCAGCGTCAATTGCCACCTTGACGTTGTGTAATGGCTAGCAAGTTTGTTTCGCTAGAATTGGTGAGTAGTGAGTTTGGTTCTCACTGGATACCTTTTACTTTTAGCTTTATGCCACACTTAAGCGGTGCTGAGAAAATCATCCCTTGCCCTCTTATATCCACGTAAATCCCATTCACCTCCCCAAATCTCATCAACTTCCCATCCTTTCTTCGACATCGCATGTAGTCTGTTTTTCTCTCTCTCCGTTACCAATTGCGTTCCATTCTCTCGCCTCGATCAAAAATCTTCCAAGGCTGGCAAAGCGAACCTCGCTGCTGAGCTTGAAAAGGACCTCCAATCCGTGGCGGACTGGGGTAAGAAATGGCTCGTGAATTTTAATGCTTCCTGAACGAAGCTGCTATTTATTAACTATCACAGACAATCCCCCTACCCGCACCCCAAAATTAGCACTGATCAGGCTAATCCCCCTGAAACCAAAACACTGCTCCTACTATGGTTAACTCTCACAACAGTCATCAAGTGGAATGACTATATCAAATCCATAGCTAAATCCGCTGCTAAGAAGGTCAGTTCTCTGTGTAGGGCCACGAAGTTTTCCCGTCTGAAACCATCCTGCACATATATAAATCTACCATCCGCCAGTACATTGAATACTACTGTCATATCTGGTTGGTTGCTCCTGCTATCCACCTATGGGTCCTTGACAAAATCCAACGGAGAATCTGTAATGCGATCGGTCTCGACTTGGCAGCTCAGATAGTCACTTTTTCACCGGCGCAATGTTGCTTTCCTGTATCTCTTCTACAAATACTTTCACGGTTTCTACTTAGACGAACTTGTCTCTCTGGTGCCCTATATTTATGAATTTATTCGAGGAACAAGTTTAGCAAATAGGTCCCAACTTTTTACTGTGAAACCAATAAAATATAAACTCAAATTCTACTCCATCAGCTTCTTTTCTCACACTTCCCGCCTTTGGAATTCCCTTCCGTTTACTTGCTTCCTCGACAGCTACAATCTCCAAACATTTAAATTTAAAGTCAATCGTCATGTACTATCTCAATGACTTGCATCCTCACTCTCATGCTCCTTTCTCCGTCCACACCATTTTCATCAGTATTTTAACACTCCTCTTACCCATTTCCTGGTACCCTCTATAACCTTTCCCTCTTTCTCATAACTTTCCTGCTATGTAACTTCCTGTACACCAGTGGCAGTTAACTGACTTGCTTGGGGCGATAAGATTAAAAAATAAATGTTACAATCATGCCATGCCTGGGGTGAAAAGAAAAATAACCTCTTCATGGACCGAACCACACCTATACTGAATTTAGACATACAAACACGCGCAGATACATAATTTAAGAACGCCAAGACTTATGAGGTCTAACTGATCAATGAAAACCAAACAGCACAAAGCTAAAGTAGTAGAACTTTTTCTTACATAATTCATTTCACGACAATTCTGATGAAGGTTAAAAAAAGAAAAATGTTTAATTAAAAAAGCTTTCTATTTGTTCCATATCCTACCATATGTATATATATATATATATATATAAATAAATATATATATATATATATATGTGTGTGTGTGTGTGTGTTCGTGTATATATATATATATATATATACGTGTGTGTATATGTGCGTGCTTGTGAATAATATGTTTGTAAGGATCGAGATGCTTACAATAATCTTCGTATCCCTGTCAAGTTGTGCGTACGTGATCGCCTTGAATCATACAGATCTATTATAAGCTTCATATTTCTTAATTATTTTTTTTTCATTTTTAAATGTTACTTTCTTCTTGAATATAAACCAAATAATAAAAGAGTAAAAAGCGAGTTATATGGAGAGATTAAAATTGCTAATCGGCTTTGGATAGATTTGTATACAGCCAAAATATTGACGTAAAAACAACTTACACGGCTGCGAATGCATTTGAAATATAGACAAATTTAAATAACAGTTCAATCATCATTTAATAAAAACAAAAATTCTTAACTTGACGACAAATATGTTCTCAGCAAGACTTTCTCGTAAAACAAAATAAAATATAAAAATATGTTTTTCCTCTAATTTTGTACAATGCTCGAGAGCCACTTGAATTAGTGGGGTTGCAGAATAAAAGGCATATCGTATGCGGATATGTGGGGAAAATAACGATCAAACTTAGACTGGAACAGGTTCAGTTTGCAGTGATCAGGGAAGTATCATCTGAGAAGTTGATTCTACAAATAAGCCGTTCATAGGAAGAGGTTTTTCGAGTAAATTTAATTTTATCAACGCAATAGGAAAGGAGAACTTGTACCTGTTTTCGGCATTCACATTGCTCGGGTTGAGCCGACTTCCTCCCAAACGCTGGAGAAATATTCATTGGGATTTTTTTAAGGGCATGATCCCAATGCCTAAGCTGTATAGACCTCTGCTGCAGTAGACTGGTTGCCAACCAAGTTATAGAATCCAATCCATACTGTTAATTCATTGGGATTTTTTAAGGGCATGATCCCAATGCCTAAGCTGTATAGACCTCTGCTGCTGTAGACTGGTTGCCAACCAAGTTATAGAATCCAATCCATACTGTTAATTCATTGGGATTTTTTAAGGGCATGATCCCAATGCCTAAGCTGTATAGAACTCTGCTGCAGTAGACTGGTTGCCAACCAAGTTATAGAATCCAATCCATACTGTTAATTCATTGGGATTTTTTTAAGGGCATGATCCCAATGCCTAAGCTGTATAGGCCTCTGCTGCAGTAGACTGGTTGCCAACCAAGTTATAGAATCCAATCCATACTGTTAATTCATTGGGATTTTTTTAAGGGCATGATCCCAATGCCTAAGCTGTATAGACCTCTGCTGCTGTAGACTGGTTGCCAACCAAGTTATAGAATCCAATCCATACTGTTAATTCATTGGGATTTTTTAAGGGCATGATCCCAATGCCTAAGCTGTATAGACCTCTGCTGCAGTAGACTGGTTGCCAACCAAGTTTTAGAATCCAATCCATACTGTTAATACATTGGGATTTTTTTTAAGGGCATGATCCCAATGCCTAAGCTGTATAGACCTCTGCTGCAGTAGACTGGTTGCCAACCAAGTTATAGAATCCAATCCATACTGTTAATTCATTGGGGGTTTTTTAAGGGCATGATCCCAATGCCTAAGCTGTATAGACCTCTGCTGCAGTAGACTGGTTGCCAACCAAGTTATAGAATCCAATCCGTACTGTTAATTCATTGGAAATTTTTAAGGGCATGATCCCAATGCCTAAGCTGTATAGACCTCTGCTGCTGTAGACTGGTTGCCAACCAAGTTATAGAATCCAATGCTTACTGTTAATTCATTGGGAATTTTTTAAGGGCATGATCCCAATGCCTAAGCTGTATAGACCTCTGCTGCAGTAGACTGGTTGCCAACCAAGTTATAGAATCCAATCCATACTGTTAATTCATTGGGATTTTTTTAAGGGCATGATCCCAATGCCTAAGCTGTATAGACCTCTGCTGCTGTAGACTGGTTGCCAACCAAGTTATAGAATCCAATCCATACTGTTAATTCATTGGGATTTTTTAAGGGCATGATCCCAATGCCTAAGCTGTATAGAACTCTGCTGCAGTAGACTGGTTGCCAACCAAGTTATAGAATCCAATCCATATTGTTAATTCATTGGGTTTTTTTTAAGGGCATGATCCCAATGCCTAAGCTGTATAGACCTCTGCTGCAGTAGACTGGTTGCCAACCAAGTTATAGAATCCAATGCATACTGTTAATTCATTGGGATTTTTTAAGGGCATGATCCCAATGCCTAAGCTGTATAGACCTCTGCTGCAGTAGACTGGTTGCCAACCAAGTTATAGAATCCAATGCATACTGTTAATTAATCCATTAATCTTTAGCGTAATCAATCAAATAAACTCTGCAACAAAAACCTCCTAAAAAACAAAAGTCAGTCTATCAGTTAAGTGCGATACGTGATACACGCTTCGGCGATCATGCTTCGAAAGTGACATGACTGACTGGGCAAAGGTTTATTCCGTAATAGGCTGCCATTTTTTTCTGCGGTAGACTGGTTGTTCGCCCAAACTACAGAACCCAATCTATCCTGTTACTTGACCCATAACTAGAAGGAAGAGACAGATTAATACCTTTCCCATGGGCATTAGCGCGTAAGTTAATGCAGGGCATTGAACTGGAATTCGATCTCGGCTCCCCGATTTATCTTTGCAATGCTATTTTGGAGCTGACATCCACGGCACCACAACGCACATCCGTCATATATGAAAAGAATGAGAATGGTTAGTTAAATAAGCGTGGTATGGCGGATCTTAGCTGTGAAGCTTAGCACTGATGGAACTGAGAAATGTAGTCCTGTTAGAATTTCCTATAAAAATAATGATAAAGCTGTGAAAGTCTTGCTAAGTTTCTTCTGTGAGAAACAGGTTAAAGGGTAGAAAATATGTTGTCACCCACAAGAACAGGCAGACGACACACTGTTCTTGTCCTATTCCTGGCCTGTTCCTGCTATGCGCTCTATTCATCAGGATTCGGAGGATGATTTTTATGTGACCCATTCAGCTGATTGTTCGGTGGCGGTTACATTCGTTTGAACCTGGCTTCTTAAGCAGTGCTATGAAATCGATCTGCTTATGTATTCGGTATTTCAACTCTGTGATAGATCTCATTTAATATATCTGTAATTTTCTCTACAACGAAGTCGTCTAAAACTGACAGCATCTCTATTACAATGCCGTGTAATTTAACTGCTTTAATTCTATTCATTTGGGCCACTGCAGCTTTCACTTTGAATTTCAATATTTCCGGTTCGTCAATATTTCTGTGTTTTGTCGGTTGCTCTCTTTTGTTGTAGAAAAATCGTTATACATTCTTCCAATCTTTGGAATATTTCCTTTTTACTCTAATATGATCATTCTTTCATTAAATTTTATACATACTGTTTAGGAACATGTTCTTTGCCCTTATTTTTATGCATGGCTCTTTTATTAATCGTTCTCAATCTCTCTATTTCTGCACATTTAATGTCGAGCCATCCTTCTTTAACTTATTTGTATCTGCTCCTTATTTCCTTGTGTAGTTTTCTAATTCCGTTCCATGTATTGGCATCGTTTTCTGTCTCTTTTGAATCATGTCGTGTATCTCCTCAGCCACCCACTCTTTTGTCCTTCTGCCTGTTGCTGACATGACTTTACTGTGTCCCATTTGAGTTTCTGTTTTCAGTTTGTTCATAGTATTTGATTTTGCATTGTCAGTGTATTTTTCCTGCAGGTTGTGGTCATTTAAATTCTGTTTAATGCCGTCTGGGTGATGCACTATGTTTGTTCAGTCTCTGAAGTTCTTACTTAGTTTACAATTGAATTACGCTTGAACAAATTTTGCATTGAACAACTGCATTCTTAAATCTACTGTTTGTAGTAATGTAATCGATTTGATTTTTAGTGTCACCTCCTGGGCTTCTCCATGTCTATAAGAGTCTTGGATGCTTTTCAAACCAGATGTTGTTTATTACCTGGTCATTTGCTGTGCACTTTTGGACCCATGTTTTTCTTCGTTCGTTGCGGTTTTCTAGTTCACTTTGCCAATTGACACACCTTACATACCTTGACATTCAAGTCTCCCATGATGATTCTAATTTCTTGGGTTTTACACTTTGCACTGGGATTGTACAGTATGGAGTAGAAAGATTCTATTTACTCCCCAGTGATTTACGTTGTCGGTGCATTGGCTGTTATAATAGCCTTGTTGAAGTGCTTCTTTTTCATACATATAGCATACCATAAACAATCAATCAGGTAAGTGCCATACGTGATACACGCTTGGGCGATCATGTCTCGAAAGAGACATGACTGACTGGGCAGAAGATTATTCCGCAGTAGGTTGCCATCGCTTTCTGCGGTAGACTGGTTGCCGACCAAGGCTATAGAAGCCAATCTGTCCTGTTATTTGACCCATAACTGAAAGGAAGAGATGGATTAATACATTTCCCAAGGGTATTTGCGCGTAAGTGAATGCAATGAATTCGGCTGGAATTCGAACTCGGCCCCCCGACTTCTTATTCCGAGCCGATATCCAATGCCCATCCGCTGAAAAGAGTTTTAATAAAAGATATGATGTATTTCGCTATTCAAGGCTTCATCAGATACTTTTTTTCTGGATTTCATTATCCTATTTTGATAAAATAATGTCGATACGTAAAATGCATGGATAAATCACAAACAAAACTATTATTTTCAACCAAATCAAGATCTGTCTTGGAGTAATTTCGAAAATGGCGAAATGATTTTTTTCTTTTGAGCCATTCTGATAATGAGGAAAAGATTTTACCTTTAATCCAGAAAAAAAATGCAAAGATTATAAAAAAAATTTGATTTAAACTAAGGATTATAAGAATAAGTTTTAACGACCTTTTTAAAAGTCACACTTTTTCTTTCTTTTTTTTTTCACGTGAAATGCCAGTTTTCATTATTTATTTAAACAAACACAAATACATATAAACACATTTTACACTTTCCTTTTTCAATTTGATGAACACGTGAATGGCAAAATGCATAATCCATTTTATGAAATCACTTTTTTATGTAACATTATCAAATCCGAAGCTTTGTCGGTATTTCAACATCCTCTTTTAACACACACACACACACACACACACACACACACACACACACACACACACACATATATATATATATATAATCGACAAGTGTATATCAATTTTTAATATACGTTTACGCTATTCATTCTTCTTATAACAATGCGATTTTAACCCTTCACACACACACACACGCACACACACACACACACACACACACACACACACACACACACACATATATATATATATATATATATTAATTTATTTGCTCATTGGTGTGTGTATACATTGCTTATATACAAGACGTTAAAATTTCTTGTAAAAAAGCTTGTATGTGGAAGACAATTATATTAAACTCTCATTACGATTGAGCGCTCTATCGAGAAAAATTTTAAAAATCTGTTATCACTTCTGCAATATATGGATTACTCTTTAGCAATGAATTGAATTCTTTCGGTAACTGACGTCTTTCTACAACGATTATATATAACACGCTAAAATTTCCCTTCTATGATTCATGCGCCTATGGCTTAGGTGGTAGCGACTCCGACAGACACCGTGTTTCGATCGCGGCCAGACGCAAGTAGATGTATCTAGCCACATTAATATATATATATATATATATATATATAAATTATTAATATGAAAAAGTCTCGATTGAATTGCGGTAGCATCTGTGGGCGGCATATTATTTCATGTACTATAGTCGTTTATTTTTCAGATATTATTTGGCTATATACGTTATGTTGCCTAACTCCTCCTGGAATAAAACATAGCATGCTGTGTATTAAGTATCTCTTTACGCGATGAGGGCTCCTTGATTATTTATTGTAGTCTAAAGTTTCTTGACAACAGTTGTAAGAATTTTCTCTTGCAAAATATTCTTGCTGACATTTATATTCATATTTATTGAACTAAGCTTTCTCTAACAGATCCTTTCAACTTACTTCGCGATCTGGATGGATCGATTACACTGCAGTAGAAAATATCTTTACCCGCAGGCGCCTTGGCTTTTGCCTACACTTCTTTAGTAAGCACTTTTACTCGGGCAGCCGACTTGCAGGAGGAACATATTTCAGCGTGGAAATCAACCCCTTGAGGATGTGCATTACAGTGTAATTGATATCAGCTCGGAATGAGAATACAGAGAACTGAGTTCGAATCGGATTTGAATTCGGTTCACTTATCTTTAAATACCCTTAGATAAGGTTTTAATACATGTCTTCTCCTACCAACCATAGGCTGAATATTAAGAAAGATCGGGCTCTATAGCCTTAATTAGCTACCAGTCTACGGCAGAAAATATTTTCAAACTATTGTATGAAAATCTTCTATCTAGTCAGTCATGTGTTGAAAAGAGTCAACACTAAAGCGTGTATAATTTATTGCAATTAACTAATTGAATTAACTAATTGAATCTCTTTCTATCGAGACAGGAACCAGCAATGTCCATTAGTATTAAGATATTTGGAAAGTAATTTTGTTTTACCATATATATATATATATATATATATATGGTAAAACAAAATTACATATATATATATATATATATATATATATATATATAAATCTGCCTTCTTCTACCGAGCGCCCATAGTTAGTTAGAATCGCCGCCTGACGCCAATTCGGTCGGGTTTCAATCCTGGGTTAAAAGCCCTCTTATATCCACGTATATATATATAGCCAAGAAAAGCGTAGTTTAAATGACTTTTTTACTAAAAACTAAAAAAACAACCGGAATCTGGGAGAAGGAGACGTGTATAATAAACGATGATTAACGGGGAACGAAAAATGCAAGGAAAACTAGAGTCCAATGACATTCAAGCCTAGCAAGCAGTCCTTCTGTTTGCATAGGGAAAGTTTGCGGGATTTGATGAATATTGACTTTTGCACATCTAGATGATATAAAGAGGGGGACCGTGATATAATTGTGAAACGGTCCACACTCAGTCCATATGCACAATTCCTGCTATTTATAAAGTTGTGTAATGGACAACCTGGATGTATTGACAAGTTGGCTACTACTAGCAGCCGGATAAAAAATTCTGGAAGTATATGCTGTTTAATTCTAAAATCCAACCGCTGAGACGTCCTCCCGAAGTAGTTGTGTCCACAAATACATTCAAATTTGTAAATTACAGAATTGACATGATGTAGGGGTGGAGACATCTTACGGGTGGAAGAAGAAATTAGTCGAGTACCAAATATTAATCGAACATTAGCAGACAAATAGAATTTGCTAATAGATAGCAAAAGTCGCCTAGCTAAATTATCACCCTCTGTTCTAATATAGGAAAGATGCAAATAAACCGGACATTATTTAACAATATGCGGCTTCACCCTGTTAAAAAACGTGCTTTTGATAGACTAGACCTTGCATTTATGATACCTGCGAACACAAAGCAAAGATCTGGCGCTCCCTAGGTACGAATTCGCACGAGTTACTAGATTAGCAACTAGGTCCCACCCTCTTACAGTGAAACCGATAAGGTGTAACCGCAATTTCTACTTCAACTGCTTCTTTTCTTGCACTTCTCGCCTGTGGAATTCCCGTCCACATGATTGCTTCCCCGACAGCTACAATCTCCAGGAGTTTAAATGAAAAGTCAACTGATACCTCCTAACCCACTAACTCGCATCCATTCTTTCAAACACTCTTCCCATCTGCCCAACACTCAGCCTCGGTATCCTTACCTGTCTATCACCCTGCTGACATTTCCTATATCTAACTTCTCTTTCTTTCACCTTCCCCTATGTAACCCCCTGCGCAATAGTGACAGTGAAATGCCTTGCATCTTCATTTTGTGAAAATCACCGTTTACAGTATTTACATGATTCGGACTATTGTCCTCATCTTTGTTGCCATTTTTACAACGTTTCGGCTGTTGTACGCTCCGGCCTTCTTCAGGTGCTAGGAATTTCGAACCGAACCCTTTATTACAATACTTGGTGTATATCATCTCCATCTCTTGCCTTTTCAGCCTCTTATGGTATTCATGAGTTATCACCCTCTAACCCCGTAAATCATTAGTTATTGAACTCGAAAGTCTTTGGATCAAGTCACAAGAACTAACCAACGTCTATATCCACTTGACCATGTGTTCTTAAGGACAAAAACAACTGAATTTTTTGGACTTATAAACCTAATAGTCAGTAACCTTTTTTTTACCAGAGTTCATATTGCGATTTTTTTATGTTAATAGTTTTCTCTATTATTTTTTACCAGATATCATAGTGCAATTTTGACGCTAATGATTTTTCTCTGGCACACCGTATTACTTACTCCCATAAAGTGTTTTGTTCGACATTCCTAACACCTGGGAAAAGTTGGAGTGCACAACGGCCGAAACGTCGTGCAAATGGCAACAAAAATTAGAACAATAGCCCGAATTATGTAAATACCGTAAATACTACCTCATCTCAGAACTATAGACAAATACTAAATCACTGTTTGTTTTCATTTTCTTTTCACATGCAAACTGTTTAATAATGCGATGCAAAAACGAACGATTGTCATTTAGGGTTACTACTATTTGCCATAATGTCAATAACAGTATTGACAATTAATTTGTCAAGAAATACTGAAACTTGCATTTACTTTTAAAAGTATTATGGTGTCGTATTTTATCCAACATAGATACTAACCGTCGACAACTAAATCTAAATTTGGGCTTGTGGATTTCCAGATTAACTGATATATCCAGTTACATGTTGATCTAGAACAGGTAATGTCTAATACTCTACAGACTGTGTTTGACATGTTCAGCAATAGATACTATTAGGTTGTCCCTAAAGTTCGTAAACACTTGCAAAATATTGAAATTTTACTCGCCAATTAAGTTAAGGTTACCGGAAAACATTTGCAAAAATTGAAATTTTACTACCAAAAACAACAAAAATATTGCTCAAAATAAAGGCCATCATTTCCTAAGACTTTCTGCCATCGATCTGCAAGCTTTCGGGTCTGGTCAAAGTACCGTTCAACAAGCTTCGAATTAAAGAATTCTTGACACAATTCATCGACTTCATCTAACTAGTCGAATCGGCGGCCGTTCAGAATGTTTTGCATTGAGCGGAAAACGCCGTCATCTGATGGAGCGCAGTCAGGCTGTAGGCTCTTCAAACTTGTCTTTGGTCATCCTGGCGGTGTGTGGTTTGGCACAACCAAAAGCGCGCTTTGATGCAGCAGGACAATGTCCTGAATCATCAAAGCGCGCTTTCGGTTGATCAGAGCCGGGTACTTTTGCTTCAACTTTTCGTAGAACCGCTCAAGTTGCTGACAGTTCAGCACTGATGGCACGACCATTCGAAAAAGACTCAATATGTACGATTCCTTCAAAGTTCTACCAAACGCACAACATGACTTTCTGTCCGAATCGATCTTGTGTTGGAACCGACGGTGTCTCTTGCCCTTTCTGAACTCAGCGCCTGTCTCTCTATTGTACTGGTACAGGTAGACTCATTTCTCGTCGGATGTCACAATGCGCTTCCAAAAACGCTCGTCTAATGGATTGCTGAGCAATTGACGTCAAATTTCAAATCGTCTGTTGGTGTGTGCTTCCTGTGAGTTCGTGCGGATCTTGGCGCGGCATTTTGTGAACAACATCAACTTGCTTCAAATGTCGGTGAATTGTCGATTTGCCAACTGCAAGCTCATCAGCCAATTCTCGAGTGCTCGATGAAGGCCCTATGTCTAACCCACTTTGCAAGTCTCCATCATCCAACTTTAACGACCGTACCGAACGAGGTCGTTAAAGTTGGATGATAGAGACTCATATCGTCAGAATAGAAAGGCTTGTGCCACTTTGAGATCGCTGCATATGCAATTGTTCCTTTACCTTCGGCAGCACAAATCTCTTCTGCAGCTTTTCTGGTTGAAAGACCATGCTTACAGCAGTAACGAATCAAAACTCGCAGCTCAATTTTATCACTTGCCATCTGGAATATAAAGATAAAGATCGCTATAACAATATAAACGCAAAATTGCAAAAAGACTCAATTTTTCGCAAGTGTTTACGAACTTTTGGGACAATATAATATTTTACCCAAGATCCTTGTGTTCATGTCATAGATGAAGCATTCAGTAAAAACTATTACTTTTCCATTATGTAAAAATATTCTGATCGAATTTTTACAAGAATCACTACTTTGTGAAACAGATTCTGAAGAGGATTTTCTTTGATCACTGCATTGTTAACTCGAGGTTATATCAAGGGTAACTGTTTTGTTCCAACGTATCCTCATAAACTGCATCACTTAACACCACCTGCCATGTACATACAACAACCACATTCACTTGCGCTCTACCTTTAGCGGCTTTGGGGGTATGTATAACAATTAACAATAATAATAATAATAATAATATATATATATATATCCAAACAATTTCTGCCTTCTTACATTCACGCACTACTCTTGGTTTGTTTTTGAAAGATATTATCTATGCTCTCAAACATTTCACTACCACAATTAATATACATATATATATATATATATATATATTCGTCATCCACATGCAGGCCGTTTTGCTGTACCACCGCTCATCAGGCTGCCAAACATCCACTTGCTTCTGGCTGGGATCGAAAATCGACCGATTTGTTGCCAGTCGGAGTCGCTAACCCATAAGCCATAGGCGCATGCAACCAGAGAATAGAAATTTTAGCGTGTTATATATAACACACCATTCACCGAAAGAACACAATTCATTGCTTAAGAGTAATGCATAGATTGTATAAGTGTTGAATTTATTAAAAAAATTTCTCTTTAGAGACCCATATCGTAATGAGAGTATAATATAATTGTCACCCACATAGAAGCCTGTTCGCATAAGTGTGACTAGACATCAGTAGCGCTATAAATTTGGCCGGGATTAAAACCCGACCGATTTGGTGTCAGTCGTTAACCCCGAAGGGAAATTTCAGAGAAGAGAAATTTTAGCATGTTATATATAAGCGGTGTATACACTCACCAGTTACCGAAAGAACTCTATTCATTGCTGAAGAGTAATGTTAAATTACAGAAGTGTTAGCTCTTTTTATTTTCAGTTTTCAGAGTTTAATCGTATATATATATATATATATATATATATATGCAAATGAAAAACTAGACGGATAATCTAAGGGGGTTATAAACTATAATTTATTTCGACGGGTACGGTTTGGTACACATAATACAAGTGTTAAAAAAATAAATAAAAAAAGCCGGAAATCAAGAAAGTTACAAGTGGTAAAAAAAACAGGAAATCAACGGCAACACCCAGACATTTTTCTCCTTTGCGTGTTATAAAGTTGAGGTCATAAATGATAGAGATGGAAAAAATCTAATTTTTCATCGGTCAAATTTATCGGCAAAATAAAAATACCTATATATATATATATATATATATATATATATATATGTATATATATGCAACACATATACATATAAATATATCACAAATACCCAGACATACATACGCGCAAACATAAAAACATCTATACACAATTTATGTACACGCATGCATACAACTTACAAATAAACCTCATACATGCACAAAATCATCTACACTCATATATACACATATAATGTAATTATACGCATAACCCTTCATAGGAAACAAAATCAACACAAATTCCCTTAATAAGTAATACACATGAAAATAAATTCAACCATTTTTTAAAAATCAACACACAATGATAGTAAATTTCCAAGTAAATTAGGATGGGATGAAGTACAACCTTATCCAAAAGTTAATTTAAAAATGATTATATTCCTCTGGTTTAATTGCCAGCCAGGTTTTTTTTAAATTTTATTTTTTCATTTAAACATTAACTACATCTATTTCTGAAACTATAGAAGGTTTGATATTTACCTATAATTTTCATTCAATTTATGGGAGAAGTTTTTGTTATTTAATTCTTAAAAATATTTAGAAAGAGCGATTAGGCATTTTAGATTAGTTTCAGAGAAATAACACTTATGATTCTATAACCTCTACTACCAGAACCCAGTAGAAATACAGATATGTACTTGTTTATTATTTTCTCGCTAGATTATTTTTAATGCCTGTTTTTGAGATCGTCGTTATAAGGAGTTATATTCTTATCAAAACTTGTATTGTTAAATATTTTTGGGGCAATATTTTTGATCAGCATGAAATTTTTGGCATTGAAGTATATTTGCACTTGGTGACGCAGATATTTTGACATTTGAGTGAAATGTATTTATTGAAAAATGTCAGCCAGATGCGCAAAAGGGAAAACATTTTCGAATTGGGATTTTTATTTTGTGTATCTAAATCAGATGACAACACAAACCCTAGATTCAGGTTTGTACTAACATTTCTGACCAAAAGAACCTTGTACTTCTTGTCATGTCACTGAAGATGTCTTGAAAAAATAGAAATAATATATAATTATATTTTATTTACATATAGGTCCGGTCTATTGTTTTCAAGGAAGCATTTGTTGCCGATTGTATTTGTCGTTGCTGAGGTTGATGACGAAAGTAACAAAGAAAATAAAGAAACAGATTATGCGAAATTAGTTACAGTGACGGTGATGTTGAATGGTTTCTGACAAAGTGATTTACGATTTGGAAAGGTTAATCGTCGCCAATGAAGGTTAACAATAGTCACCATAGCGGCCGCAGTGAAAACTGCCGAATATATGAAGTTTAATTTTCGTCACCAGTTTACCACATTTGCCTTTTTACCATCACCTTTGATCAAGCATCGTGGTCCAAGAATTGAAATGCAGAATTATCATCATCCCTTTCGTAGTGAGAGAGCCCCGAATACACAGCAACATTGCTTCAAAAGAATTGTTTCATTCTTCCAGAAATGGGTATATTACATTATTATTGGAGGATAATCTATTGATTCTAGTATTTACAGCAACAGGGGTTTGTTTAAATATTTAGTGGGAATGGTTGGTGTTAGCATTAATACAGATTAGAGTTTCAAGGTCTTTAACGTTTAAAATTGTTATTCAAAACGTTTAAAGGAATATGTAACAAAAAATAAATGTTTTAAGATTGGACAAAATTTCGGTTTTAATCCCAACGAATTTGATAAACTTAATTCTTTTTCTTGTGAATTCTAGAGGATAGTTGGCCATTACTGTTTTGGATATCAATAAACCCGTCATCCTTACCTCTGTCTCTGTCTGTCTGTCTGTCTGTCTCTCTCTCTCGCTGCTTACATATATATATATATATATATATATATAGATGACACACAAATCATTTCACCCTAAGCAAAGGATGGGCCGCCACTGGAAGGAAAGGGGTTGTACTGAGAGAAAAGAATAGATGCATGACGGCTATTGAGAAAATTTTTAAAAAAATTAACGGAATTTACGAAGAAATAAAGATGACAATTTACATTGCATTTATATTTTTAGTTGACGGCTATCAACGAACCAAGGTAACAGAGGGAAGTTACACAGGTGGAAAGTGCGAGCAAAGAAACTATTAGAGTGCCGGTTGCATTCATTATTTCAGTGGTAGAATGGTTGAACTTAGATGCCAATCTAGTAGCACTCTTAAATTCACAGGATCTTGGTACCAGGAAATAAAAGCTTGTCACAGAAGTTGACCTGAACATATTTGTAGAAAAGACAGAGGGAAGCCTCGTCACAGTGTGAAAGTGACTGGTGTCAAGATATCAAGGCTGGACCATTTACATCGCATATCATCCTTCTGATTTTGTTGAGTAACTAGAGATGTTTAGCAGGTCTACCCAAACTGACACGAAAACAGTATTCGAAGCAGGAACGAATGGTAGATTTATAAATGTGCTAGATAAATTCTGACGAGAAGAACCTTCTAGCCAGACACAGAAACCGAACATTCCTAGCAGTAGATGCAGTTATGGATTCGGTGTAAGCGTTCATTTCATCATGTGTATTGAAAAAGGAGGCACAGTGACTTACTTTCCGGGAAATTGCATCCTCCATGCAGATTCCTCGCCGGAAAGATTCTCTATGGAGATTAAAGGAAATCAGTTTTGTTTTGGAAGCAATAAAATTCAAAAGCTATTTTCTGCCTTAGTTAACCACTGATTCGAGTTTTGTTTCAGAATCAGCAGCCAGGTTTACGTTGTCAGCCATGACAGATTTGTAATTGAGACGAGATTAAATGCTTGTGCCTTCTTCTGTAATGAGAGAGAAAATTGCCTACCTCCAAAAATAGATCGTCTTTATAAAATTACTGAATTGTTAGCACAGAAAGATCTGCTATGAATATCAAAAGTTATGCTAATTTTTCTCCCTCCGTGTGCGACGTAACTAAGCAGAAAATTCACTCGGTGAATAAAGGTCATTGTTTTTAGTGGAGGAAGCGATTTTTTTAGCTTTGAGTGAAAAGGATAATTTTTCAGCTCGTGAGTGAAAATGCGTTTTTCACTGTTGCATGAGGAAATTGAGATTTTGGACTCCATATTTGTTACTAAGACAGAACCTAGTTTTGGCAAACTGATGTTTTATTTCATTTTATTTCTATAGCAGCTTCATAGATGCCTAGATTAAAAGTGACAACACCACTATGATTATTGATGAAGACCAGAAACAGCGTACCATCTACGATAGAGCATTAACAGACATTAGCGTTTTTGGGAAAGGAAATAGAAGCTTGCCCTTCCAAAAAGGCCTTCATTTCACGATTCAGTAGAAACGATTGTATTAAATCAAGAAAATAGTTCAGGTATACCATGATAGTGGAGATTTCCCAGAAGGCCAGCAAGCAAAACGCTGTCAAACGTTTTGTAGATATCTAGAGCAATAGTTTCAGCTTCGTCATTATTATCAAGAGGCTGATAAGTATATTCAGTGATGGCCGTTATCACATCAGCATTAGACCTTGCGAAACCATATTGTTTATCACAGAGCAGTTCTTGAGACGTGAGATTCCTAGCTAATTCAGCAATGATAAGATTCTCGAATAATTTTCCGAAAAGTGGTAAGAGGCTAATATGGTGATAGAGGAGTGAAAGGGTCCACCAGTGTTCTTAAAAATAGGAGACTACAGAGGGGGAATTTCAGCATGTTGAAAAGCAGTAAGCAGAAAGAGAATAGAGTTTAGAACCTATTGGATCCTACACAAGGGAATATTTCTTTAGGCTCACCTCTGTTTGAGAGTTTAATTTAGAAATTGTTTCTGAGATAATAGACTGGGTTATGTATATATAACTAGATAGAGGCTCTGTTCTAGGTGAGAAATCGAGTGTGGATAGTCCAGACGAGTCAAATGTTAAGTTGAAAGAGAACTTCCGAGCAAAGCATTCAACTTTTTCTGCTTTAGATGTGTGGATTACGAGATGATCTATGTAGTTTCATTTTATCTGGAAACTGTAACTGTTTCATTAAGGACACGTTTCCATGCATTAATAACGAAAAACAGTCCTCTATTATAAACAGACTTGTTACTCTAGTACAGCCATACCAAGTGATTCAGGAGATTTAAATTGTAATTTCCTTGCTGGAAAGAAAATGCGTCGATACTGGCTTTGCTCTCCTTAAACCTACAGGAATACTGGGAAAACGTGTACTGAAGTCAACTACATGCGAGTTGAGAAAGATGACGACGTTTGATAACTATAAAAGTATATATTTAAAGATAATAATTTTTAGGAATGGAGTTCACAATTGAATGCCTTACGATAATCTATCCAGGAAAAACTAAGAATTTTCTTTGTATTGAAACAGTTTTCCAAGATCGTTCTTTTTAATAAATAACTGGTATTTACATCCTCAAGAGCTAAGTTTACATAATTTTTGTTCAAGAAGAAGTATGTGATTTTTTCTAAGAAAGACTTTTTTGTCAAAATAGTAGTCAGCAGTTTAAAAATAGCGGGATGTAATGTAATTAGTTTGTAGATTTTTTTTTATATACTTGAGTAGAAGTAAGGTAATTCCTTTAGTTATCCATGCTGGAATTTTTATAGGATCATTGGTTATTTCTTTAAGTTATTCGGCCAGTTTTGTCATGTGTTTTTTTTAATAATTTCAACCCAAGCATTCCACTGCCACTATTGCGCTTGGGACTACATAGGGGAAGGTAAATAGAAAGAGTGGTTAGATATAGGAAATGTCAGAAGTGGGGTGATAGATAGTTGGGTGGGTGAGAAGAGTGGTTGAAAGAATGGCAGAGAGTTAGTTTGCGAGTTTTTTGTTTAGATAATAGAACCAAAAGTTAGGAATTTTATCTATTCCTGGAGATTTTCAGTTGAGTGCTTTTTTTAGTACACATTCAACATCCTCTTCTGTGATTCCGTCCAAGTTGATTTTTGATTTTTCTGTTTCGGGCTTTTTTTTTATATCCCGGTCATTTAAAGCTCTTACATTGTTGTTGGGTGCACATTAATATTATTGTTTGATTATTTCTCTGTAAAATATCTGTACATCTGTTTAAAATATCTTATTCTAACTGTAGAATCTTTTTTTAATAACGTCTGATTCTTTAAACCTTCAGTTGCATTGTCTGCTTTATTTTTTTAGCAAATTAGACGTCATTTTCATACCTACTTTTGTATATTTTAACCTTTTGTTTTTCTAGTCCTTGCATTTGTTCGACTTGATAGTTCATCGAGTACTGATAATTAACTTCTAAGTTGTACAATTTCTATCTCAGTTTTTCTTTTTCAAGATACATCTTCATATCTGTTAAACTGTCTTATTTATTTCATTGTTCAATTTTTTAGTTTTGCTATTGCAGATGTATGTATTGTGACGTTGAGACTTATATGACGGTCTACTTGATCCAGAATTAATTTGAGTGCTGCATTGTAGAGTATATTAGGTTTGCGGTTATATATGGTTGGTTGTAATGTTGAGGGTTGTTTTCATTTTTATGTCTGACTGATATGGCCCAGTATTTCTTTCTTTGGCGTCTTGTATAGTATTCTTGTTTTCTGTAAAATAATTCGTTGAAGTATTTTGGACTTGTTAAATGTGAGGCATTAAGTTCACGCCTTTTTAACTGTTTTAAACTTCTAGCATTATCTGCACAATGATTATTATGTATCTCAGTGTTTTCATTATGATCTGTGGTTTGTGTGATGTTAGAACTGGTTCTGCTCATTTCTGGTTACCTTTCATATTCTATTGATCCAACTATTCTCTTTGCAGATCTTTTCATTTCTTTAATTTCAGCATAATCAGGTTTCTCTCCCTGAAAGTAAAAAACTGCGCCTCCTCGAATTGACTCTCACGTCAGACCTTAAGTGGAATAACTATATAGAATCTATAGCTAAATTCGCTGCTAAGAAAGTCGGTTCTCTCTGTAGGGCCAGGAAGTTTTTTTTCCGCCTGAAACAATCCTGCACATTTATAAATTTACCATCCGCCCGTGCATTGAATATTGCTGCCATATCTGG
Source organism: Ascarosepion bandense (assembly GCA_037127315.1). NCBI lineage: Eukaryota > Metazoa > Mollusca > Cephalopoda > Sepiida > Sepiidae > Ascarosepion > Ascarosepion bandense. The sequence goes on along the minus strand of JBBBDQ010000815.1, from coordinate 3,548,981 downwards.
GAGGTGCTCCTGCGATCCACCTAGGGGTCCTTGACTAAGTCCAACGGAGAGTCTGTAATGTGATCGATCCCGACTTGACAGCTAAGATATAGTCACTTTCTAACCGACGCAATGTGTCTTTCCCGTGTCTCTTCTACAGATACTTTCACGGCTTCTGCTTCGATGAACTTAGCTCACTGGTACCATCTCTATATACATTTCCTCGAGCCACAAGATTAGAAACTATGTCCCACACTTTTAGTGTGAAACCGATAAATTGTATCCGCAAATTCTACTCCATCAGCTTCTTTTCTTGCACTTCCCGCCTGTGGAATTCCATTCTGCATACTTGCTTTCCCGACAGCTACAATTTTCAAGAATTCAAATGTACAGTCAATAGTTACCTCCTGCCTCACTAACGTACATTCTCTCTCTTATGCTTTTTTCTCTGTCCACCCCACTCATCAGTATTCACTTCCTTTTCATACTCTCTTCCAGACACCCTCTGTATCCTGTCACTCTTTTTCATAACATTCCTCCAATATAACCCACTGCACAACAGTGTCAGTAAAATGCCTTGCTTGTGGTTACATGATTATATATATAAAAAAATCTCTCAATCAGTTATTTCTCATGACAAATTTATTCTCTTCAATTTATTTGTTAATTGCTTGTCCAAATGTTTTCCGCCAAATACCATAACTTTATCGAGAGAAGTATTACTGAGGTTTGTATACTTCTATTTTTCCTCGGATTTGCATGGTTTTGAAGATATTTGTTTGAACTTTAAAAATATTTTGTCATCCGTGATTGCATGAGATATTTTATCACACCCAGACACTGCCGATTATTTGTGCCAGGGCCATTTTCTTCGATGGACATTTCTCCAAGAAAGCGTACAAAAATTGTAACGCTGCAAGAAAACTTTCTTAGAGAAAGATCGTGCATATTTTTGGTGTCAGTCTTTAAAATGTCAGTCGTATCATCAAGGCGAAGAAATGACATGGATTTGGATCCATCAGACGAAAACGTAAAAAAAACGCGATCTCGAGTGAAAAACAACAAAGAGGTGAGATATACATGATCAGAAAAACAGTGAAAGTTCCGAAGAAGGCATTATTCGTTTTGTTTCAATTAATTGAACAATGTGTATATATTTGGATTATAGTCTACGGTTATATCGTGTTGAATACACCGCTTCCCGACCGATCACCGAAGTTAAGCAACATCGACCCTGGTCAGTACTTAAATGGGTGACCATTTGGGAATACCATATGCTGTAAACGTAATGACCAAGAATGGTTCACCGGTCCTCCAGGTTTGGGGGTTGGGTGCAGGGCTAACAACCCTTCCCCGTAATAAAGCAGTTTCTTACAGAAACAGCAACAAAAGGTTGCTGCCCTATGCACCATCTGGGTGTGATGGATAAATGATGATGATATATTTAGATTTCCGACTATACATATCTATCGAGATAAATATGATTTTTTTTTATCTTTAATCACAATTCTTTTTTATGTATAAGTTCCGAGCTCATCAAACTGAAGGGCGATTCTCTAGGTTTGGATCTCTCGATCATCAGTACAATGAATTTCAAAAGCATCATATGGCAATGGCTTTATTTAAAAATAAAAGATATGTGCTATGTCGTGGCTCATACCATGTGACATCCGGTCGTCCGGATGTATAAAAACCATGTGCGCTTAGCACAGGGCGTGCAGAGTGTAGTCATTATCACGTCCTTCGGGATATAACACCTTCTACAGCGAGAAGCTGTAAATATTGTATATACATTTCTTATTGTACCATTATGTTAATAAAGTACATTTAGTAAAGCTACATTTTACGGTGTATCTCTTCCTTCCACGATACAACAATATGACAAGGGCTACAATTAATATTCAGCGACCCCAGCTGAATGAGAACATTGGAAGTCTGAAACAATGAGGTCAGTGACAAAATAAATAACTTAAAAAAACACTCGGCTTAGTCTTAAAATCGAAGCTACATACAAGAGATAATCCTTCTGGATTTCATTTGTTCATTTCCGCATATTTAATCCATATAATACTGTCGTATTGTGAATTTAAATAAAATAGATATATAAGAATTATTAAATTTTACACTCCGTTGGTGACTTTCGAGGCATACATTATATATATATATATATATATATATATATATATATATAGATAGATAGATAGATAGATAGATAGATAGCGTTTAATATCTATAGATAGCAATTTTCATTGAATTAGTCCGACAAAGATGACTTACTAAATCTTTTATTAAGTTTTTCTAACATTTTTACATTTTCTGTTTTTTAGAAGTTAAATAACAAAGAATAGATGTACCTAATACAACATCGTTGAAAATGCCTATAGAACTGCCTGATAGGACTCTGATCAATAAAAACAATTTTTATATACGTTAACACCTGAAAACGGAAAAGGTATGAGAACTATGAAAAACTCTATAAAAGATTGATTAAACCATCCTTGAGGGCCATATTCAATAAAAAATGCTTAAAAGAGTAGATGTTGCGCAAATATACATCAACAGACAGACAGATAAATAGACAGATAGAAATAGACTGGATTAGATAGATAGATAGATAGATAGATAGATAGATAGATAGATGTCAGCTGACTTACACATGCGGAGACACACGAAGTCTTACTGATGCCCCAGCACGCACTCTCACACACATACACACTCATACTGAAACCCCAATACTTACACATACACACACACATATACATGTGTGTGTCCGAACCTGTATAACCATATAACTGCCACTCTGTTTCTCTAACCATTCATGCATATCAAAATTACTGGTTGATTCACACGACCTATTTCTGCTGAAAAGATGAAAAAAAAGTGATTTACCGGTAAAAAAAAAAAATGTAAAAGAACATATCACGCGTATAGTCTTCATATTGCAAATCAATAGTTATTGATTACCTTTTCAATGCACGGACATTATTTTCAAAGATCGAAACTAAATGCTTATGATTGCGAATCAAGATTACAAAAGGCGAAAGTGAAATGCCATCAGATTTCAATCATAAAATGGCGACGGAATCAAAGACATTATTATTATTATTATTATTATTATTATTATTGCATGTTTGTCACCTCTTCTTTTATTTATTTCTGTTATCGATTTTCATATTAAAAAAAATTATCAATCAGCTGGCCTCATCTCTTGTGTATGAAAACCAGAACCTGATAAATATGACTGTTTTGTCCTAATGATTTGAATATCAATGTTCGCCATTTTGTTTGAAACAATGGTTGAAACATTTCGCTATAATGCATTAGCATTCATTGAACGACGACTATGTCAGAAATAAAAAGTATTACTAATCAATTGTGTTATCTTTGTCCGCAAAATATCCTACACTTGATTATGATTTCTTCAATAAAATATATTACATACACGTTTATATTTTAGTGGACATCAATATATACAGAGATTAACACATATATTTAAATTGAATACTAGCCTGATTACTTAGTTCTATAATTTTCGATCTCTGTAATAATCACAAATATATTATGTAAATTGTGGAAGAAATTTTATTTTTTAAAAATACATTTACTAGTTATCTTGAGGTTTTTGACAAAATCCAAAAAAGAATCTGCAATGTAATCGGTCCCGATCTGGCAGCTCTATTTCAGTCACTTTCTCACCGAAAGAAAGTAGCTCACTTTTCAATAAATATTTTCACGGTTTCTACTCTGGCGAATTTAGCTCCCGAGTGCTTCATGCTACTAGATTGGCCTCTAGACCCAAACTTTTACCGTCAAAACATTCAAATATAACGACTACTTCTACTATTAAGTTTCTTTTCTCGCACTTCCAGCCAGTAAAAGTCACTTCTATATATTTACTTTCTTGATAGCTTCTTCTTCTTTTTTTGTGCCTTGTCCTTTCAGGACGAAGGCGATCATGGCTTTCCACGTCTCCCTATGGTTCGTAACACGCTTTCTCCTGTAACGTCTCGCAACCCACGTTCTATCATCCACCTGTTCAGGCCCTTCAAATATGTTATCCGCTGCTTTCCTATGTGTCTTTCCCCCTCTATCTGACTTGTTTGTATCAGGTTCTCCAAACCTTCCTTCCTTACTGCATGTCCCAGGAACTTCAGTTGTCTCTTCCTGATGCTTAATATTAATTTGCTTTTCATCCCATTCTTTCCAAAACCCCATCATTGCTCACCTGCTCGATCAATGATATCCGAAGCATCCTTTTGTAGAACTACATTTCAGTTGCTTCAAGTTTTTCCATTCATCTTTAATAATATCTCCAACATTCACTGTCTTATCGAAGAACTGACGTTACAGCAATCTAGTACTTTATTACCTACAATCTCTAAAAGTTTAATTGCAACGAATTTTCGCCCTTTTCTCTTGTCCGTTTTCCGACATCCCTGTACGTTGTTCTCCTTTTTGTTCGCACTGATTTCACAGAAACTCATTGCGCACCAGTGGTCGTAGTGCCTTGCTTGGGTTTTTAGGATTATAAAAAACTTATGGGTTCAATATAACTAAATTTAAAGCCTGTTAGTATATTCTTGCATTCTTTTACGCCGTGATTGTCATCGTTTATCAAACACTAGCAGTATAGCCCGGCGTTGCTCGGGTGTAATGAAAGCTTATATATATATATATATATATATATATATATATATATATCCAACATCCAACATCATTCAATTAATCTTTTTTTAATTTATATATATATATATATATATATATATATATATATATGTATATATATATCTTATATATATATATATATATATATATTAATTTATATATATATATATATATTATCGATTTTATGCACTATTGTAAGAACTGCAACCTTGAAACTTCTGAATATCGTTTCTTATGTCTTTGCCTATTAGTGTTTGAAATTTGGTTAAAATCGGATCGTTCCTTCTATAACCCGACCTTTTCGATTATCGATTTTCGATATTTATCGGGGGGTACCTCGACACAAACCTAGCTAAGAATACTCGCAGACGCTTATAGTACAACTGGTGTAAATCTTCAAGAAAGTCGGTTCAGCCGTTTCATAGTCTATAGGTAACGGACACTCACACACAGACACACACACATACACACAGACAAAGTTCCATTTATAAATAAGTTTAAATTTCATTGTTAACTGGCTCATATCTAATACTTGATGGGGATTACGTATAGATTATTCTACCGTGCCGTGTTAAAATTTATACCTAGGATTTTGAGTTTGCTTTCTCACAAATATTACTGCGGAATATGACTCAGTCTTTTCTCTTAAGAATTAAGAAATAATATCAGGCCAAAAATGCGTTCAGTTCAGGACAAAAAACTGTTTTAAAACCCGTTTGTTTGTGCGGATAGTAACACATCACTGTACATTTTATCTAGTACACATACAACATTATCAATTATTATCTACAAGTGAATTTACAGTGTTAACATAGATACATGTCAAACGTTGGTATAATTTAAAACCAAACAAAACTTAATGAATAGTGATTGACAAGTTTAAATTCTTGCTAATATAAACACCATTCGCTCTACCGCTGGAAAGGTTCCAGAATATAAAATCAGGATTTCAAATGGTGTGTTTTAAGCTAACTCAGGTAAATTACAGTATCTATCTATCTATCTATCTATCTATCTATCTATCTATCTATCTATCTATCTATCTATCTATCTATGTCTATGTGTTGCATAAATAAATGGTGCGCGGATGTGCGTTGTGGTGCAGTGGATATCGGTTCGGAACGAGAAATCGGGGAGCCGAGTTCGAATTCTGGTTTAATTCGTTGCATTCACTTACTCGCAAAATACCCTTGGGGAAGTTATTAATCCGTTTGGGTTAAATAATATGAAGGATTTGGTTCTATAGCTTTCGATGGTAACCATTCCACCGCAGAAAGTAATGGCAACCTACTGTGGGATAATCTTCTGTCCACTCATTTATATATCTTTCGAGACATGATTGCCTAAGCGTGTGTCACGTATGGCAGTTAACTGACTGACTAACCTATATCTATATCTATGTCTCTATATATATAATGACAAATAGTGTTGAGTTATAAAAATGTTTATTTGCAAGATTGTTGTTTTTTTCAGTGGTTTTACTGATAAAAATGTATTTTGGCAAGTAGGTATTTTTATCGTAATGTGCTCGATATCGAGGTGGTGAAGGAGCCTTGATGGTTTTAGTGCAAATAATGTGTCACTTTAACTGAGCAGGTTCATGCCGAAACTTCGAAGTCAGTATGAAGCTGCTCAGTTTAAGTAAACATTATTTGCTCTTAAAATATTATGATAAATATGCATGCATTACTTTTTAAGTAATACACATATTTATGTCTTTGTTGTTTCCGTTCCTTATATTATGGGCGCTACTGTATATCGGCTCTGCCATTTTAATGTACTCGCAAAATCATGAGAAAACTATTTCACTAACTATAAACACATCATAAAAATACGTAATTTCTGCTTTGTTGGCTTTCTTAAGAAGACGCTTACCAAGTGCAGACAAGTAGAGTTTGTTCCAAGTTTCTGGTATATTGTGAAGGAGGGTACAGTGTTCATCGGTGAAAATAAGCGTTGGATCAGTCAGTGGGTTAAAGGTCATACGTGTCACACGCTTTGGTGATCATGTCTGTTTCGTTCTAGTAGTAGATTGCGATTTCTTTCTGTGGTAGACTACTTGCCAACCAAGGTTAATGAACACAATCTCTCATGCAATTAAACATATAGCTGGAGGGAGAAGAGAAGGATTCATAATATTCCCAGTGGTGATTTTGCGTAACAGAATACAACATATGCAATCGACTGTCCGATTTCAAATTCCGATTTTTACACAAAATTTCTGTTTCAAAATATTTGTTCTAGACACCTTTTGAAAAGAAACCTTATATGTTTTTCTCCTCGATTAAGTAAACTTTTTTTTTTTTGGCATAATTCCTGCCACAATGCTTAACATTTCAAATTTTACAAAAAAAAAACACGTTGTTAATGCCTTACCGTGATTAATTCAAATACCTGTGGTTTGTATACATTTGTGCAAAACGGGCCCCATTTCATCCGAATTGCGCACATAGATATTAAGTAAATAAGCTTTTGGTTTCACGTAAATATTTAGTTTTTTTGATAAAATAGGTCCTTACTAATTTATGTATTTATGTAGATATGTATGTATATCAGTCTATATATTTACACGCACACACACGCGCGCGCGCACGCACACACACACACACACACATATATATATATATATAGATATATATAGTCATATATAGTCATATATATATATATATATAGTCATCCTCAGACAGATCTGTTTCGCTTTATCACAGCTCTTCAGTAGGGTTAGACTCCGATTGCATTTTACCCAGGATTGAAACCCGACCGAATTCTACCTCTGGTCTATGGGCATTCGGTAAAAAAAGGCAGACATTTTAGCGTATCCATTATCATTATACACGCCCAATGGTCAGAGTGCTCTAATTCATTACGTAATATTTCTCTTCATTAAAAATGTAGGAACTAAATATGTGTTAACATAATAAAGTATTAATGAATTTCCATAGAGGATTGTTAAAAACACTACTTCATATATATATATATATATATATATATATATATATATATATATACTACCGGCCATAATTATTAGACCACCCCAGTTTTTAAAAAAAATTATGTATTTCATACTATTTTGAGTATTTATTTCCACGTGTATAATTCTAAATCAAAATAGAATGGTTCTTATGTTATTATTACTTTGCAAAATTTTACAAGGCAGCCAGGAAGACTTTACTTTGGCCAGCCAATAATAAGAAGAGACTAGCATGGGGAATAGAGCACAAAAGCTGGAATCCAGAAGAGTTAAATTGATGTACATGTTATTGTGCAGTATTAACAAAAGAACCATTCTATTTTCATTTAGAATTATCCACTTGGGGATATATACTAAAATAGTATGAAATACATAATTTCTTTAAAAAAACTGGGGTAGCTTAATAATTATGGCCGGTAATGTATATGTCAGATTAAATAAATTGCAAACATTGTGTCTGCTTATTTTTTATAAAATCCGTTCATACCCACGACTAATATTTTGCGTACTATAATTGAAAGATAAAAGAAATGAGCTGTGACTTTGACAGAAGATTTTATTATTCATTTCTCGATGTTTCCCAGTACTTTCAATCTCATTCCTAGGTCATAATCACGGGTAAGGGCTGTGACAACAAAATATAACCGCAAAAAATGTGTTGTTAAACATTACTGTAAATTTTCTTTTTGCTTCGAATATAACGGTTGACAAATTGCTTAGCGTTCACTATGACGTGAAAATTATCTAAAATTGAATTTTTATATTGTAATATCATTGTCATGCACGTGTTAAAGCAAGAAAACTGTTCTTTTTATAAACATCTTAGAACATTGCAACAACATTCATAGCTGATTCTATTAATTGACGGCTTAAGGTTTTTAATGAATATTGACTTAAGGATCGGTAGTTTTCTTTTGTTGTTTTCTTGGTTTATGATTATTGTGTTATCGATCTTTGTTTATTATATAATGAATGTAGACAGGAATGTTGTTGTAGATGTCTAGAAATGGACGTATAATCAGACATGGATATAGCCGTTGTAAAGATTTTTTTTTTTTGGTTGGAGATACATTCTCGCAAGGAACATTTGAAATGATATATAATGTTGGGTTTACGTAATACATCATTTGGTGAGTAGGAGTTATTACGGATAATACAATATGTAGGCAGAGACAGGCCATGTATTTTTATAATACATCATTTATTTAAAATTTTTATTAGGGTCAATAGGAGATATATTAGTAAGAATAGTTTTTTTTAATAAAAATTTTTCACCCTGTTTGAAGTTATCATACATCTGGTTGCAATAAAAGAGGGTGATATGTTTAGGGTCTTTGTGGAATCACCATATTCTGTTTGATGTGTC
>JBBBDQ010000815.1:3502500-3537500 GCA_037127315.1 Ascarosepion bandense | reverse complement strand
CTAGCATAGATATTTTAATACTAATATATATATATATATATATATATATATATATATAAATGATCGTAAGTAATTTGAAAAAATCGAGGAAGGTAAGTGAAAATAATACACTAACTCACCTTCCGGTGTTAATGAGAACTTCAAAAGTGTTAGCTCACTTCGTTACAGGGGCTTTCTTTTTAACCTCTACTTTCTGATGTTAGTTCAGACTTCTGCCCACGACGTAGGCTAGCTTCAAAGTCAAAAACTATTCATACTCAACTATACTCTTTCGAAATACTGGACAATGAATTAACACCTTTCAGCACACATCTTACAGTACATCATCTATTTCTCTGTTTCTCTTACTCTCTCTCCCTATCTCTCTTGATATAGATAGATAGATAGATAGATAGATAGATAGATAGATAGATAGATAGATAGATAGATAGATAGGTGTGAGTTTGTAACCCTGGGTTTCATGCTCTTGCAATCGTTTGTCTGACCACGCAAGAGTGTGAAACCCAGGGTTACAAACTCACACCTATCTATATGAATATCTCAGCTCTATCACTGATATTGAACGCTTTCAAATAAGTACCACGCATATATAATATATAAATATTATAATATATATCACAAATATATCTTGACATTTACAATTATATACATACACTTTCCACACACACACACACACACACATATATATATATATATATATATATATATATATATATATATAAACTTTTTTTTTTCAAGTAATATCCGTGAAAATAATACGGAATAAATATATGTTGAGGTAAGATGATTGGAAGAATTATGACATTAATATAATATTTTAAATGAAAAGAAGAAATATTTTATTCCTAGCTTCCGGTTTAGGATTGGCTTTCCCGTTTCTTGTAATGTTTACTACTAACTTCAGCGCTAGAATACCGACGACTTATTTACTAATTATTCAAACTTTTCGATTCGTCTACTGCCTTGGTCACTCGGCTCTTCTGTATTTTGAACGCGTATAGAGGTTTATACATTGTTTTCTCTTTGTTATAAGTTTTCTAGTTATTTTAAATTTTTTAAAATTTTTCTTCTATCTCCGTACTCACGTGCGCATTGACTGGGGTAATTTGTTTTTAATTGTTTCAGGTATATTTTATAAAACTTGAATTTTTCGATATAAATGTAAATATGTTTTTTATCCATGATTGTTTTATCTCCTTCTAAATAAAAAAAAATAAGTGAACATCGTCTAGATGTTGTAATTTCATATTTTTCATGTGTGTTATAGTACCCTTCTGCAAGGAATGAACTTTTCCTCTGGATATATATAAAATACAGGCGTGACTTCTTTGAACCAACCTCCTTGTTCCATGTCTTGCTTCGGGCGAAACCGGTCATTACACTTTGAGGCGAAGTTTCATCACAAACTCAACAACAAACTGGCGACGAAGATCCACAGTTATTTGGCAACGAAGATGAGATCATGTCCACAACAATGTGTTGGATGAGAGTTTGAATATTTATGTGGGATTAGACACAGACTGAAAATATATTAAATAAAATTAAACACTTAACTACAATCATTTGTTCAAATGAACTAAATTATACAATTACACATACAAAATTGTATACCTGTGTGCGTATAGATAGATATAAACACGTAATCCCCAAACCACAAACATACACATTCATATACTCGCATAGGCAGAGCATTTCGGCGACTTATAATGGTTAGCTGGCTTGTCTCGTTAGAACTTATTTCACCTGAGTTGTGAGATCGATGTGCGTTTTGCAGTGGGTGTCAGTTTGGAACAAGAAATCGGAAAACCGAGTTAAAATTCAAGTTGAATTCGTTGCATTTACTTACGCGCAAATATCCTTGCGAAAGGTATGAATCCGTCTCTTCCCTCTAGTTATGGGTTAAATAGTTAGACAGAATGGGTCCTATAGCTTTGTTTGGCAACCAGTCTACAGTAGAATGTAATGGCAACTTACTGCGGAACAATACCGTGCCCCATCAGTCATGTCTTTTGAAACGGGATCACCCAAGCGTGTATTACGTATGGCATTTAACTGAGTGACTTCAATCCTCCCTGGGTGTCCCATTCCTTTGTCCTTGTGCCTACGGCTAAGCGTTGCTTAGAAAATCATCTCTTTCTATGGATGATTCTGAATGCATTAAGGGTCAGACTACACTATTCGTTGAAATGGTTTTTGAAGTAGTAATTCTGGTGATGGATGGCTATAGCGCGTCCAGCTGTAAAACCAATGTGTCTATTGGAACGTTTTTCACTCGATCCTAGGGCTTCATCTACAACTGTAATTATTGATTTTGCCCTGTCCCACATTTAAATTTTCAATTGAAGATCCTTGTATTTTTCTAGTTTTTCTTTAAGATCTTCAAATATGCATTATAATCTCCAGGAACAGGACTTTTCTGTTTGCGTGGTCTCTTGTCACGATTTCTGGCCGATTATCTTAGTTTGTTCTGTCTGTGTGTATTGTGAATTGCCATAAAATTGTTACAGGTCCTATCTCTGTAGAGAGCGGGCACCTCGACATGATATAAGGGTTAGCAATCTTGTCTTGCTAGAACTTATAGCAACTGAATAGTGAGTTCGATTCTCACTGTGTGCCCCATAGTTGTGGCCTAGCGCCACGTCTAAGCTGCGCTTAGAAAATTTACTATGCTCACATACACAGAATACTCACATAGGTAGATACATAAACAGTGTTTATCTGTATGCGCACACAACGTACAAACGCTCTCAGAGCGATACTGAGCAATCGTTTCACGTAAATACGGCGTTAGTTTTGTGAATCATCTCTATTATAATTCCACTTGCATCCCTTCTTTCGTTAGTTTTTTAGTTCCTTATTTAGTTGACGTGGCTTTCCTCGGTTTATTCCAGAAACATTTTCATAGTAACTGCTCCTTTTTCTGGTAAACCGGCCACGGAAATGTAAGCATTCTACTATATAGACATCTAGGTCACACCCCGTGTTACCGTAAAAATAATTAAATGTAGCATTAAATTCTACTAGAACAGTTACTTTGCTCACACTTGCCACTTGTGGAATTCCCTTCAGTTTATTTGCTTCCCTGATAGATACAATCTCTAAATATTTTAATGCAATGTCATTTGCATTCTTGCCGTGGGTCAAATGTTAAAACAAATCAGAGATGCTTGTTGGTTTCAGCGAGAAATGAATGACAGAATGAAAGGAATAACAAAGAAAGCAAGAAAGAAAGAAAGAAAGAAAGAAAGAAAGAAAGAAAGGTAAGATAGAAATGTTTAACATCTTCTGCAAATGCTTCACCGATAATGAGCTGTTCCATTTTATCACGTATAAATAGGGAAGTCATATATAAGATTTGCTATATAGTTTCAGTTAGGAAATAAAAGAAAGAAAGAAAGAAAGAAAGAAAGAAAGAAAAAAAAGACCGTGTGTCTAACGTCTGTTTCAATCAAATTGTAAAAATCTGTCAGTTTCAAATATTTTCATTTCTATACATTTAGTTAAAAATAAATTTATTAATAAAAATATTTTCAGCACATTTTTTGTTTATGGGACATATTGTTTCTGGTCATGATTCGATCGATTTATCAAAACACTGACCATGATGAGCTGTGTCACCGAAAAATAAATGCATGGTCAATGAGATAATTCTATTGAAAACTTATTATTTATTTATAGATGGCTGTCGGCTTGTTATCAATTAAGAAATTGTGCCCTGATATCTACCGCCCTGAATAATAAGTATAATGTAAGAAGTATATATATATATATATATATATATGAAATAAATATATATAAGAAATATATATATATATATGAAATATGTATATATTTTATATATATATATATGAAATATATATATACATGAAATATATATATGAAATATATATATATATATGAAATATATACATATGAAATATATATATATAAAATATATATATATATAAATATATATATAAAATATATATATACATACATATATATAATATATATATAAAATATATATAATATATATATATATAATATATATAATATATATACATATAATATATATAATATATATATAATATATATATGAAATATATATATAACATATATATGAAATATATATATATATATATAATGAAATATATATACATATATGAAATATATATATATATATATATAAATATATATATATATATATATATATATATATATATAAGAAATATATCTATGTATATGAAATATATATATATATATATATATATATATATATATGAAATATATATATATATATATATATATATATATATATGAAATATATATATATGTGTATGTATGTTTGCTTTTGCGTTGGAAAGCACCCCTTTTTTAACATAATAATGGACTCGCCTGATGTAAATATAATCCTGCCTATACAGAATACGGCAGGTGCTGAGTGGTTGGATTGTCAGAGAGTTAGTATTTCTTTACTTATTTCTTTACTATATAGACTGTATATATTATTCCTACTCACAGTATTCCTAGTATTTCTGGATTGACTAACCAGTGTTCTAGTTTGTATTTTTGTTTGTTCAATATAACTTTCATTTTATATTTCCATATTTGCTCTTGTTATGTATTATTTTGTATGCTTCCTCAACAAGAATCCACAACAAATCCACAACAATTTGGCGATGAAGGATTTCGAACAAGTTCACGCAAAGAAGAAAATAGGTTTCCACGTCAGTCTCTAACAACAAATTGGCGTCGAAGGATTTCGAACAAGCTTACGCGGAGAAAAAATACAATTTTCACGTCAGTTGTCAAAAGCAAATTGGCGAGAATAGAACGCAATACAGATATAACACCAAGGAACAACAAATTAGCGTCGAGGATCTCGAAACTCACATGCAGAATAGTCGACAAAAACAAATTGGCGAATGAGATTCGTACACATGTTGCACGACAAAATTGTGACGAATTTAATCTGAATCACTTTAACAAAGTTCGCTACGAGGTTCGAACAACAAGTCGACCACAGACAATTTGTCAACACTATCACCGAGTGATAGAAGAAAAAAACTGTCGAAATTAATTGCTAGAAAGCAATAGCTAAAAAATCAAACTCCCTCAAGAAATCGAAACAGCAAATCATGGAGGAATTTCAGAAAGAAATACTGGAAATCATTAAGAGAAGCAAAGTAAGACAAATGGAAATGCAAAAAGCAGATATAGAAAGATATATGGGAATGTAAGACAATCACAATTAAAAGAACTATTATTGAAATTAACAAGTACAGCACTAGAAAGGAAGAAGGAAAAGGAGGAGACGTTTTCGCCAGATGCTGTGTGGAACGCAATTGAAACCTTTAAATACTCAATTGGGGAAGACAAAAATTTTCGAGAGTATTACAGGCGATATGAAGATATTCTTAATATCGACTCGCAGCACTGCAGTGAAAAGAAAATGTTAAGACATTTACTCAGAATATTAGATACGGACGAACGCACTAAGTTCGTAGATTATATTTTCCCGATAAAGACGAACGATTTAACGTTTGACAAGGCAGTGACAGGCAGTGACAGGCCTCACAGAGTCTCGTTGTTACATAAAAGGTGGAAATGCCTTTATCTCAGAAAAGACGAAAACAGGAACTATTCTTCATTCTCAGATATTGTCAACAAACACTGTGACGATTCTACATTGGCGGAGCTAACACCAGAAAACTTCAAGTGTCTCATATTTGTCCAAGGACTAGTTGCTGCTAAAGACAGCGAAATGAGAAAACGAATGCTGACCAAACATCAAAACGAGCCCGGTCTAACACTACAAAGCTGTCACAGGATTGCCAGAAATGCCTTAGTATAAAGAAACATACCATGGACATCGAAGTGTCAGGCGTTGCGCACATTCAAAAGGTAAAAAGAAATTTAATTTTTTACCCTACTCAAAACGAAAACAAGATTATAATGACAAAGAAAAGCGATACAAAACTCCGTTCGACAAGAATTCAATAAAAAAAAAAGGCCACCACTTCTGCATGTTACAGATTTAATAGATATCATTGATTTAAAAGCTGCCTTTCAAGTACAAAAATTGACAAGCGTGTGGTAAGATCGTCCACAAAGCTACGGTATGCAGAAGTAAAAACAAACCTAGTATGCTAAGATCTGCTAGAGTGGAATATAACAATGAAAACACCAGATAATATGTAGAACTGGAAATATTGAATAAGAAGACCAAATTACAATTAGATTCGGAAGCAGACTTAACTATAATAAATTTAAAGAGATGGCGACAGTTGAACAGGCCGACCATGTTATACACTAAAAAAATTGCTAAATTAATAACAGGAAAAGGAATTAATTTGGAAGGCGAAATCATCGTGAATGTAAAATTTTAAAGAAAGGCCAAAAAGCTAAAAATCTACGTTACGAAAAACACACATAACCTAGTAGGAACGGACTGGTTGCAGAAATTTAATATATGGGATTTACGCATTAACTCATGTTGTAAAAAGATAAAAAGCTTGACGGTGGAAACTTCAGAATTGATAAAAGAGGTGTTCTAAAGCAGTAACAAAGTCGCAGCATTAATCGTGCAGAAGAATATGCAACCTGTATTTAGTACACCGAAATTAACTGAAAAAACCTGCAAACCAGGCGAACAAATGAGACACATTAACCAACAAAGGAGGAATGAAGAGCCAAGCTCGTCATTCTAAAACACTTCGGCATGATGAAAAAAAGAAATATTTTGGAAGCTGTTGAGAATATTAGATCCCAAGCAAAAAAAACAAAAAAACGCTAGCTCCTCACAAAAAAGAAGATAGGGAGGGGTATTGGAGACACCTCTTTTTGCACATAAGAATGGACTTGTCTGTTGTGTACATATAGCCTTGCCTATACAGACTACGGCAGGAATTGAGTGCTTTTCAGAGTTAGTAAGGATATAAACTCATTACTCGGATTACTTCTTCACTATATAGACTGTATATATTATTCCTACTCACAGTATTCCTAGTATTCCTTGTTCAGTTTGTATTTTTTGTTCAATATAACTTTCATTTTCTATCTCCATACCTGTTTTCGTTATTTATTATTTTGTGTGGGTCTTCAACAAGAATCCACAACAATATGTATATATATTTAGTTAATTTTTGGTCATTATTAATTTAGACAAGTACACAGTTGTATTTAAATGTGTCCAATAAAATTATATTGTAGAACTTTTGAATATTCCCCCCCATATATATATATATATATATATATATATATATTCAACACATTACTAAATAAGTCCTGGGCCTGACATATAGATGCACCATTAATAAAAAATCCATATATTTTTATGAAGTACTAACCTGGAAAAATATGTGCTCGATCGGGTTATTTATTTGCAAATTACAGTTATTTAAGAGAAGTAAGTTATTTTGCAAATTTTCAAATCAATGGATAAATCCGAATTTTGTGTGTTGATAAAGCATTTCTGTCTGATGGGAAAAATACTGTTCAAGCAAAGCAATGTCTCGTTAAATGTTATTCGGACTCTGCTTGGTCGGAAACAACGGTTAAGTGGTTGTGCGCTGACTTTAAACGCGATCATACAGACACAAATTATGCTGAACGCTGAGGTCGTCCAAAGTCGGCAGTTGTCCCGGAAAACACCAAAAGAATTCACAAACCCCTTCTGGCCGATCGTAAATTGACTTTGTGTAAGATAGCAGTAGAGTTGAACTTATCAGAAGGCAGTGTATTCCCCATTTTGCATGAGCTTTTGTCAGTGAGAAAAATGTTTTCAAAGTGGGTGCCACGATCAAAAACAACAACGCGTCGAATATTCAGGGCGTCGTTTGGAACTGTTTCAAAACAAAATGGAGTTTTTGCGTAAATATGTAACAATAGATGAAACATGGATCGATCACTTCACTCCGGAGTTCAATCATCAGTAAGCTGCTGAGTGGAAAGTAGCAGGTGAAATCGTCCAAAGCGACCAAAGACGCAAACATAGCAGGCAAGGTTTTGGGATGCCTAAGGTATCTTTTTCTTCGATTACCTTGAAAAAGAATGAATCTTCAAGAGAATTATTGGTACAATTGACGGAATAAATCGCTAAAACCGGCCACAAATGAAGGAGAAAATGTGATCTTTTACCAAGACAACGCACCGTGTCACAAGTAATTGGAGTAGATAGACTAAACTATCGCCGGGTTCACACTCCACCCACATCTATTGAACAGGTGAAGGGGCTCATCCCTTGTTTCCTTTTGAGGATGCGGTTTCCGGTTTTCTCTTTTGTAATCTCACTGTTTTTTTTTCAATTGGAGTAGATAGACTTAACTATCGCCCAGTTCACACTCCACCCACATCTATTGAACAGGTGAAGGGGCTCATCCCTTGTTTCCTTTTTAGGATGCGGTTTCCGGTTTTCTCTTTTCTAATCTCACTGGGTTTTTTTTTCAATTGGAGTAGATAGACTAAACTATCGCCCGGTTCACACTCCACCCACATCTATTGAACAGGTGAAGAGGCCCATCCTTTGTTTCCTGTTTAGGATGCGGTATCCGGCTTTCTCGTTTCTAATCTTCTCACTCTTATGTAGACCCCTGCACATCAGTGCCGTTACCGCCTTGCTTGCGGTGATATGATTAAAAAAAAAAAATAAGTCGATCGCAACGGTGGCAAAACTCCATGAATTGCACTTCGAATTGCTTCCGCGTCCAACCTCTTCTCCAGATCTGGTCCCTCAGCGACTTCTGGCTGTTTTCAAAACTCAGAAGAATGCTCCAGGGAAAGAGATTTGGCTCCAGTGAAGAAGAGATATCAGAAACTGAGGTGTATTTTGAGGCCAAAGACAAATCGTTCTACGAATCGTTAGAGAATCGTTGGAATCTACTTGAGCAGCTTCTTTACACGAACATCTTCTTTGCTGAATCTACTTTCATGAGCGTATTTTCTTCTTTGCTGAATCTACTTTCATGAGCATATTTTCTTCTTTGCTGAATCTACTTTCATGAGCGTATTTTCTTCTTTGCTGAATCTACTTTCATGAGCATATTTTCTTCTTTGCTGAATCTACTTTCATGAGCATATTTTCTTCTTTGCTGAAATCTACTTTCATGAGTGTATTTTCACGATCACTTCTTCTTTTCCTTCATCATCATATGCTGTGTCCCTTCAGGCCGTAGGCGATCATGGACTTTCACTTGTGTCAATCTCTTGTCGCTCTCAGTAATTTTTCTCTTGGTATCTCTTCATAACCCCGCTCCGTCAACCATTTACTTAGACCTAACAAGTACGTCTCGCTCTGCTTTACCCTGTCTCTTCTTTCATTTATCCGAGTATCAAGTTCTCCAGGCCCTCCTTCTACATTGCGTGTCACAGGAACCTCATTTCTCTCTTCCTGATATTTATTATCAGTTTTCTTCTCGTTTTCATCCTTTCCAACACCTCATCGTTGCACATATGCTCTGTCTATGGTAACCTCAGTATCCTGCTGTAAAACCACGTTTCTGCTGCCTAAAGCCTTTTCTTCCTCTTTCATGAGATCCTCCAGCATTCACCTTCATACAGAAGGACAGTTATCACGTAGCTCTTCAGCACTCTTTTCTTTGTTTCTAATGTGATTTTCCTGTCTCTCAGTACTCGGGCTAATTCTGCAATGCGTCTTTGACCAGGAAAATGTGTCTTTGAATCTCCGTGTCGCATTTTCTATCCTCTGTCAAAAAATCTTCCCAAGTATTTGAATTCTTTTACTTGTTTTATTTTATATTCTCTAACTTGTAGTTGGCATACGTTCTTAATTTTCTCGGGTTAACTTTTATTTTATTGATTTCTTCTGTCTTAAAATTTACTGTAATATGGCAATATCCTTATAGATAAAGGGACACGCCACAATAAAATTGTGTTTCTATAAAGGTGTGACAGGCATACATGATGTTTTTTTATCAAAAACTAATCTCATCCTTAGAATAAGAAAAAGACAAGTGACATTTCTGTTGTTCATAAAGAGAAAAATGAACTGGTCTAATGTAACACTCACTGACAATTGTCAGTCTCTTAAGTGCCATACGTGATACACGTATTGGGCGATCATGTCTCTTTCGAGACATGACTACCTGGGCAGAAGAATATCCCGCAGTAGGTTGCCATTACTTTCTGCAGTAGACTGGTTGCCAGCCTAAGCTATAGAACCCAATCTGTCCTATTATTTAACACATAACTTGGAGGAAGAAACAGATTAATACCTTTCTCAAGGATATTTGTGTGTAAGTCAATGCAAGGAATTCAACTGGAATTCAAACAATAGTGATGGTAATAGCCTGAGCACAAAAATACTGAGTAAGATGCACGTCGTATTGGAATTTATTCATCCTCGTGTGCCGAGTTTTTTAGAACGTAGGCGATCATTGACTTCCACTTGCTCCTGTCCTTTGTCGCTTTTAATATTTAACCTTTTGGCATCTCTCGCAAATCCCGCTCCGGCATCCATTTGCTTAAACCTATCAAAAATGTCATCCGCCGCTTTCCTCTTCTATCTTTCCCTATATCCACCTTATGTGTATTAGATTTTTCACACCCTCATTCCGTGTCCTAAGAACTTCAACTATCTCTTCCAGATATTTAGTATGAGTTTTCTTCTCACTTGCATCCTCTCCAACTCATCGTCGTTGCTCACGTGCTCGATTCCTGAATTTTCTCAGTGTTCCTCTGTAGAACTGCATTGCTGTTACCTCGTCCAACATTTGCAGCCATATGCAGGGACAAATATAACGTAGCAATCCAGCACTACTTTCCTCGTTTTCATTATGTTTTCCTGTCGCTCAGTACTCTGGTTATCTTTAGAAATGCGTCCTTAGGTTATGCCCATGTGTCTTCGGATCTTAGTGTCGCAATTTTCATCTTCTGTTAGGACGCTTGCCAGATATGTAAATTTCTTTAGTTGTTTTATTTACACGAATAACGAATATATATTAAACACAGCAAAATACAACACTTGGAACTTTGTTATTAGAACGATAATACGGTTACGGAGTAATACTATAATTCGACCCTCGAACTGGGACTGGGAATGGTCGTAACGGTATCAGTGTTCGTAGACGACTCTTGGCTATGCTCAGGGCGTTCTCCTCAGCCTATCTACTAACTACTCTCAGGCTGTCTCCTCTCAAATCTTGTGAAGAGAGGTATATGTATTGGTTGAAAGATTTCATTCCGTTGTTGGTGATGCCGCCATGACAACACACTACATAAAATAAAAGTAATCAGAGCAAATATAATGTTTTAAAATATAATGTTTTATAAAAAAAAATGTATGAAATTTGCTTTTCAAAAATCTGTTTTAAATAAAAAATCTGGTCTCAAAACTTGCCAAAAATTAATTTTGCTATCAGAGGTACATTTGTGATCACAGAATATCGAAGTTCTGATTGGATTCGGAACCAATTAGTGGTTATTTAAGACGTCTGGGTTGTCTGACAGCAGAAGGGTTTTGGAATTCACAAGAAAGACATTTACTGGTTAAGAACAATAGAAAAACTAAAAATCAGCACTGAAAATTATGACAAAAAAGAAGCTGAAATAAAAGAAAGAAACTGAAAGTAAAAAAGAAAAAGGAAAAAGGCAGAGAAAAATATATAAAAGCAGAAAAAAGAAAATTCTACTAATTTATAGAGATTTACTGTTAGCTTTGTATAATTCTTTGTGAAGTGTGTCACAATACTGATTTCAAACATTTTATGAAAATATGAGATTTACTTCATTTACTAAAACAAAACTATATTTTAAAAAATAGAAATTGTAAATTGTAAACAGTATTTATATGGTAAGCCGGGAAAAGAAAGTGTGAAATTGTATTATCGCTTTCGTCGTGGTGGAACACACTACATAAAATAAAAAGAATCAGAGCAATGAAAATTTAACGAAAAGCCTGTTTTAGCAACGAGATAACTACCAGTCTCTGTTCCCTTACCATCGATATATATTTACTTTTGAAGTAACAGGTCGAGAATGAAAGATATTGTCAACGATTCTGGAACTTGCTACACATAGAAAAATTCATTTTTCTTTCTTTGTGTCGATAAGAAAAGACATTTTGTCCAAATATTGCTTTTGAAGAACCTGGTATTTTCTCTTCCTTAGGCGAAAGCAGGCATATGAACTTTTGCATACCGCTTTAGTTATCTGTTTTTTTCTTCTTACACTATTAATTTTCTTTGGTTATGTGATAGCAATGGAGTTGATTTTATTATTGATCCCTATACATTAACACGCAGATACCTGGAAGAAAACGCGATATCGGTAGCGTTTATCGTTGCTGGAATTTGTCGCCTGCCTTGTCAAGATTTTTAGTGCTTTGTCCATTTGGTTCACGAAGAACAAGAATATCTTAGGAGATTTTTTTAAAGATGAGCACCACAGTAACATATATAGATAAATTCGAAAGCCAGTCTTGGAAAAAATTATTTCCTGTTATATAACTCTTATAACTGTTATATAAATATTATTTATTTTCAGCATAATCATTATTATGTATTTCCTTTAGTGAAAATATAAAACATTAAGTAATTATTAGTTTAAATGTTGGATTTTGACTTAATTTTTTCAGTTCATAACTATGCTATTTTAAACGATGTCCATGTTTGAATTTTTCTTCATATGCCGTGTTTCATCAAGGCGTTGGCGATCATGGACTTCCATTTGGCTCTGCCTCTTGTCGGTCTTAATATTTTTCTGTTAGTATATTTCCCGTATCCCGATCCACCATCTATTTGCTCAGGCCATTCAAGAATGCTGCTTTCCTCTGTCTCTCTTTCCTTCTATCAGTCTTATGTGTACTTGTCCCAGGAACCTCATCTGCCTCTTCTTCATTTTAAGTATGAGTTTTCTTATCGTTTGCATCCACACCAATTCCTCATTATTGCTCACTTGCTCAGTTCATGCTATCCTCGGCATTCTTCTATAAAACCACATTTCTGCTGCCTCAAGCCTCTCCTTCATCGTCAAACATTCACTGCCATACAGAAGGACATATAAAAACAGTAAAAAAATATATATTCATTTTTTTATTTAATATTAATAACACTTATATCTAATATTCTAATAATTATTATCAACAGACAAAACTTAGTGGAATTTTGGTGGTATTAATCACAGGTATGGTTCCTGCGCTTGTCACTAAACTTGCTGTTGGCTCTGTCTCTTGTCGCTCTCAATATTTTGCCTCTTGGTATCTCCTCCAAACCCTGCTCTATTATCCATTTGCACAGGACTATAAAGTAGGTTTTGCACTGTTTTCCCCTTTCTCTCTTTCTTTCTATCCGTCCTGTGAGTATTAAATTCTCCAAGTCCTCCTTCCTCATTACGTGTCCCAGGAACCTCATCTGTCTTTTTCTGATGTTACGTATGAGTTTTCTTTTCGTTTGCATCCACATCAACACCTCATAGTTGCTCATGTGCTCAGTTCATGTTATCCTCATCATTCTTCTGTAAGACCACATTTATGCTGCTTCAAGTCTCTCATCTTTGATGAGATCGTCTACCATCACTTCCATAAAGAAACACAGATATCACATAGCAATCCAGCACTCTTTTCTTTGTTTTCGATGAGATTTTCCTGTTGATCAGTTCTCTGGCTTGCTTTTGAAATGCGCCCTTAGCTATGCCATTGCATCCTTGCATCTCAGTATTTCACTTTCTATTCTCTATCAGAACATTTCCCATGTATTTATATTTCTTTCTTTCTTTCTTTCTATGCATTCAGTTTTTTTAATGTTTCTGCTGAGTCGTTTTTTCTTGCTTTCTCTTTCTATTATTTGTTGGAACTTCTACACTTTTCTTTTCAGTATTTGCGATCAGCATTTTGTCAGTCGTTTATTTTATATTATTGAGAATGTGGCTGCCGATGACGAATCCTTGCAATGATTTTATTTCTCTCAGAATTGCTTCAGTGGATAAGTTGAGTAGATCCTTTGTGAAAACACGCCCTTGCCATATGTGCTCTTCTAGTTTTGTATACCTGTTGAGTTCACTTCCAATCCGCACGAAAGCGGTTTGCTGCCAGTATTGATTCTTGATTATCCTAATGTATTTTCCGAAAATATCGTGGGTGTCGAGCATCTTTATCAAGTCGTACTCTATCTTACTCTATGGATCTGAAACTTGGACTCTTTCAGCAAAGCAACAGCGCCGTTTAGATGGATGTTATACTCGTCATCTCAGAAGAGTACTTATCTTTCTTGGCGAAGCCACCCAACTCTAAAAATGATATATGGAGACCTACCAAGAGTATCAACCTTATTTCAAAAGGAGACGTGTCCAGTTTGCTGAGTATTGCGCACGTGCCATAGATGAATTTTTTTCATCGTTTGAATTATGAAGGCACCCATCATCTCACAATCGATCTTGTAAGTTAACCTTTCCAGACAGGATACACAGAGATACATCTGTCGCCAAGGAAAACCTTACAGGAGCTATGACAAATAGGCAATACTGGAAGGGTGTAGTGAGTTCTATCTCGGCCGAGGCCGCAGGATGATGATGATCAAGTCGTTGTGGTGTACTATGTTAGACGCCTTTGCGTAGTTCATGAAGCACAGATAAATATCCTTCTGCATCTGTATTACTCGTTTAGATACCATTCTGAGCATGAATATCGCATTCCTCGTTCCGGTATCTTTAACGAAACCACATTATTCTTATCCTATCTCTGGATCGATTCTGCTGCGCGCTCTGTTCATCAGATCCGGATGATGAGTTTTCTTAGGTAGTGCTGTAAAATTGTATCTGATTATGCCGTCCGGTGTACTGACGCTGTTGTAGATTTCATTTATTATCAATGTGAGCCGGTCTACACCAAAGATATCTAAGGACATCAACATCTGTATTACAATTTCGTCGGGTCCTGCTGCTTAGTTTCTGTTTAATTTAACTATTGCCGATACCACTTCGGGTTTTAATATTCCTGGGCCATCCGTAATGTTGTGTATTATGTGTTGCTCTCTTTCTCGTCATGGAAGTGACCACAATATACTCATTTCCTCTCTGAAGTAATTTTCTTTTTTCTAGTATGAGTGTACCGTCCTTTGCTTTTATGTATAGCCTCCTTTTTATATACTGTAAATTACATCTACCGACCTGTACAAATCTTAGTACATAGACACTTTAAATAATGAAAGATAAAAAGACAGGAAAAAAAAGAAAATATGAAATATGTAAATTTCAGACGATAACTTATTAATACTAGTAAATTAATCATAATTAATTCATACTCTGGTCTTTTTAGAGGCGTAATGGCTTATTAGTTGATGTGCGTTGTGGTGCAGTGGATAGTGGCTCGGAGCGACAAATCGGGGAGCCGAGTTCGAATTTCAGTTGAATTCTTTGCATTCACTTACGCACATATATCCTTGGAAAAAGTATTAATCCGTCTCTTCTCTCCAGTTTTGGGCAAAAAAATTGGACAGTTTGTGTTCTATAGTCTTGGCTGGCAATCAGTCTACCGCAGAAATCAATGACAACCTGCTGCGGGATAAACTTCTACCCAGTCAATCATGCCTCATTCAAGACATGATCGTCCAAAGCGTGTATCATGTATGGCCCTTAACTGACTGACTGAATGATTTATTCCTTGTTTTCTTGTTTAGGTTTGGGTTTCCTGTTCCTTTATAGATTACTTCATCTCTCTACTTCCAACGTCGGCGCCTGAGCACTAAAATTTTATTTGTGATTTACATTTTCTTTTCGTCAATACAATTAAATAGTTTATCCTAAAGTCCGGTTAAGACACCATCCCGGTCTTTTGACCAGATCCATTGTTTCCTGTTTATGATTGTGTTTCCGGTTTCTTCTACAGTTTACTTCAAATAAGAGAATACTGGATTGCTACGTGCTGTCCGTCCTTCAATATGGCAATGAATGCGGGACAATACCATCACAGATGAAGGAAAAATTTGAAGCAACTGAAATGTGGTTCTACAGAAGGATGCTGCGAATATCATGGATCGAGCATGTGAGCAATGATGAGGTCTTGAAAATGATGAAAACAAAAAGGAAATTAATACTGAGCATCAGGAAGAGACAGCTGAAGTTCCTGGGACACGCAATGAGGAAGAAGGGCTTGGCGAATCTGATACTCTCAGGCCAGATAGAGGGGAAAAAAGACAGGGGAAAGCAACTGATAACATATTTGAAGGACTTAATCAGGTGAATGACGGAACGAGGATTGCATGGTGTAATAGGAGAAGGCGTGCTCAGAGCCACCAGGTTTAGGGAAACGGGGAAGGCTATGATTGCCTACGTCCTGTAGGGACAAGGCACATAGAAGAAGAAACTCTGAAATGTATTTACTATTTATTTAGATTGTTCCCTTATTATGATTAGGTTCAGTTAGTATTCGGTTCACACACCTCCCCCGACTTTTAACACGGAGTAGAGATTTATCCTTAGTTTGCTGCTTAGGGTTTGGTTTCCGGTTCCATCTAAAGTATTCTTCAACTTTCTACTTCTAACGTTCCCATCTAAACCCGATTGATTTTCCGTTTTTTTTCTAAAGTATTCTCATTCCCTTTCACACACATTAACTCTTGCATCTTAGAGACAGTAAAGTGTTTCTTGAAAGAAAATTTAGCAAATGCAGGGAGGTTGTTAAGCAACAAAACCGCAAAAGAAAGAGATACGAGCCAATATAAGTGAGACGTTGATACAAATGTTTATGTTTAATATAGTCAGTCAGTTAAGTGCCATACGTGATACACGCTTTGGCAGATCATGTCTTGAAAGAGACATGAAGGACTGAGCAGAGTATTATCCCGCAGTAGTTTGCCATTGATTTCTGCGGTAGAATGGTTGCCAGCCAAGGCTATAGAAACCAATCTGTCCTATTATGTAATCCATAACCGGAGCGAAGAGACGGATTAATACCTTTCCCAAGAGTAATTGTGCGTAAGTGAATGCAAGTAATTCAACTGGAATTCGATCTCGGCACCCCGATTTGTCGTTCCGAGTCGATATCTACAGCATTACAACGCACATCCATGTTTAATATAACCTGAACATAAATCTTTGTAAGTATGCTGATGTGAGCGTTTTAATGAAGTGAAACAGGAAAGTATTCAAAAAGTTAATCATTCTATGACCAAATATTAAATTAGAGGCTTTGGGAAGTAGGTAAAGTTAAAACAACAAACTCTAGTCCTACTTGAGATATAAGTTAAAGCAATTAAGTAGTAATGATGCTGCAAATATTGCTGTTATTTTTAGTAGTTTATTGACAGAGTAGCATTTTTGGCTAGCAGGTTTATTTTCATAAAATTCTCCATATCTAGACAGAGCGTTAATGGAATTAACGGGGAAAGTTTTTTTTTTATTTTGTTTATTCCTGATGAGTGGAGACATCATAATTTTGCCTTCCCGAAATTCGAGGACGGCTGAAACAAAAAAAAAACAACTATCCACATGAATTGTTTCTCTCTCTTTCTTTTTCTTTGTCCCTCTCTGTCTCTGTCTCTGTCTCTCTGTCTCCCCGTCTCTCTCTCTCTTTCCTCTCTCTCTCTCTCTCTCTCTCTCTCTATATATATATATATATATATATACGGAAACTAACGAAGATTAACAAAATTATCTTTAAACAACCGACAATTTCAATTCATTTATTTGAACATTATTTTTATCGATATTCTTATTTAAGTAGATATTCTGTTTATAATCAAACAGTATCATAGAATTATTTCTACCGGCCTGATTATTTACGATAAATTCTTGTTACGAAATTGTGTCATTCGGCCAGATTCGAACCTGCAACCCTATCCATATAGAAGACGCCACCAATTGATCTGGTTATTTCGATGAATTGGAAATTGTGTTATATAGTCTTGATTTGACTTCGTTTAGACTGTTGGTTTTTCGTGGTCGAGAGGTCTAAGATGCGCCAAATGAATTGGTCGCAGGTTCGAATCCGGCCGAATGACACATACGTTCGTAAGAAAAATGTATCGTAAATAATCAGGCCGGTAGAAATAAATATATAATACTGTTTGATTATAAACAGAATATCTACTTAAATACGAGTATCGATCGAAAATAATGTCCAAACAAATCATTTCATTCATATATATATATAGTCATCCACAGACAGATCTGTTTTGATGTATCACAGCTCATCAGTTCGGTTTGACTCCGATTGTCTTTAACTCAGGATTGAAACCCGACCGAATTGGCGTCAGTCGGCGATTCTACATCTGGGCTATGAGTGCTCGGTAGTAGAAGGAAAACTTTTTAGCGTGTATATTATCATTATACACGCCCAATATCCAGAGTGCTCTAATTCACTGCTGAATGAGAGATATGCGAGATTAAATAAATTCCAAACTTTGTCTCTGCTTATTTTTACTAAAAATAAGCAGACACAAATAATGACCATAAGATTACAACATATAAAAAAAATTCCATTTTTGATAATATGGCGCCCAGAAAACTAATCAGGACACCCAGTCGTATGTGAAACTCCTGCACCATGAATATATGCTTTAAGAAAATCATAGCATAGCTTTAAGAAAATCAGAGCAATCAGATATATGCTTTAAGAAAATCATAGCATAGCTTTAAGAAAATCAGAGCAATCAGATATATGCTTTAAGAAAATCATAGCATAGCTTTAAGAAAATCAGAGCAATCAGATATATGCTTTAAGAAAATCATAGCATAGCTTTATGAAAATCAGAGCAATCAGATATATGCTTTAAGAAAATCATAGCATAGCTTTATGAAAATCAGAGCAATCAGATATATGCTTTAAGAAAATCATAGCATAGCTTTAAGAAAATCAGAGCAATCAGATATATGCTTTAAGAAAATCATAGCATAGCTTTAAGAAAATCAGAGCAATCAGATATATGCTTTAAGAAAATCATAGCATAGCTTTAAGAAAATCAGAGCAATCAGATATATGCTTTAAGAAAATCATAGCATAGCTTTAAGAAAATCAGAGCAATCAGATATATGCTTTAAGAAAATCATAGCATAGCTTTAAGAAAATCAGAGCAATCAGATATATGCTTTAAGAAAATCAGAGCATAGCTTTAAGAAAATCAGAGCAATCAGATATATGCTTTAAGAAAATCATAGCATAGCTTTAAGAAAATCAGAGCAATCAGATATATGCTTTAAGAAAATCATAGCATGCTTTATGAAAATCAGAGCAATCAGATATATGCTTTAAGAAAATCATAGCATAGCTTTATGAAAATCAGAGCAATCAGATATATGCTTTAAGAAAATCATAGCATAGCTTTAAGAAAATCAGAGCAATCAGATATATGCTTTAAGAAAATCATAGCATAGCTTTAAGAAAATCAGAGCAATCAGATATATGCTTTAAGAAAATCATAGCATAGCTTTAAGAAAATCAGAGCAATCAGATATATGCTTTAAGAAAATCAGAGCATAGCTTTAAGAAAATCAGAGCAATCAGATATATGCTTTAAGAAAATCAGAGCATAGCCTTGCAATTGTGTCTATTATGTAATTATTTAAGATCATGTAAGGAAGTCTGATCCAACAATCAGCGATTAAGAGTGCATCCAGTTATCAACTTACAATTGCTGCCATTTCCTTCAAAATAAAATTGAACAGGAAATAAAGACAAGCTCTTGACACAAATTTAGAATTTATTTCCAATACCTCCACTACGAAAAACAAACATCCACAGTGTTTTTTTTTCTGTTTCAAGGGAAGACGTCCAAAGGATTATCTTCAGGTGACTTTCTGGTAATTAACGAGATATATATTTTATCACATTTTAATAGAGACAAAAAATATCGACCCTTAAAAGCAGTTAAATTCAGAAGCCTTGAGAGTCTTCTTTATCCATTTATGTGTATTAAATGGTTATCATTTTAATTTTATTTCTGTTCAGTACACAGTCTGTTCTCTCTCAACTAGAGACCTAATGTCAGAAATTGCACCTTCAAAATTTCTGTTATATGTATTTGTAAAAACAAATAAACCAAAAAAACATACACTTCTTATATAAACAAAACCATTCGAAGAGCGTTGTAATGCTTGTAATATCATTTTATGTTGTATTTTCATACGGCTTCTTGATTGGTTGGATTTGCTTAGTGGCATATCAACCTCTTTGTGTCTTTTAATGCTATAATCTACATATTTTATACGCAGTTTTATTTATTTATTTATGTTTTGAGAGATAGTAACTGTTTTAGTAAGACATATATTAAGTTAGGTGGGAGAAGAGATTGATTCTTGCCTATTCCAGGTATATTTGACCGTAACTGAATTTCACGAAGTTAACTGGAAATGCAACAATCAAAGTTTAAAACAACTGTTTATCTCAAGCAGTCACACTAGCTACTGACCTAGATCGACATTACTGACCTTCAGTGATCATATGAGAACCTATATTTCAACGTGATGAGGCCATAAGAAGGGCTGCTAGGGATTTTTCATAAAACATGGCAGGCTAGGCATTTTCAAGAAGATAAAAGATGACAATTGTCGTTGCATTTAAACTTTTAATATTCTAGTTATCAGTGAAACATGTAAGCGAGATTTCTTCAGGCAGAAAGTGCGAAAAAAGAAACTATTCGAGTAGAAGTGTTGGTTACATTTGACTGTTTCAACGGGAAATGGGTGGGACCTAAATGCTAATCTAGAAGCACGCTTCGGTTAATGTGGATGGAGCACCTTGGAAATCAGCTCACATGCAAGTTCCAAGAGTCATTCAAGATAGAGTATTATTTTGTTGCGTTGTATGTAAGTAAAAGAGAGCAATAAATGCTATTCATGTGGTCATAATAAACATAACGGTGAGCAGAAAAAATGAAGATTATTATTTTTGTTCTTATTGTTTTCTCGTTGTTATCGGATTTCTTTTATTCTTCGTGAGTTGTGGTGCAGTGGATATCGACACAGAACGAGAAATCGGAGAGCCGAGTTCGAATTTTAGTTGTATTCCTTGCATTTAAGTACACGCAAATACCCTTAGGAAAGGTAATAATTCTTCTCTTCCATCCAGTTATGGGTTAAATAACAGGACCGATTTGGTTCTATAGTCTTGGCTGGCAAACAGCTTACCGCAGAAAGTAACGGCAAACTACTGCGGGATAAATTTCTGCCCAGTCAGTCATGTCTCTATCGAGACATGATCGCCCAAGCGTGTATCACGTATAGCATTTGACTGACGAACTGACTTTCTTCTTCGTTATGTTAAAACGCATTAATATTTTATCTAAATAAAATAAATTTGAAAGCTGTGGGCTGTGCTTGTAAAATCATTTTAAATTTTTATTTCCATAGGACATCAACTTTTAGGGATCAGCTTCTTCAATGAGGTTTCTGTACTTTTCCAATCATACATATGGAAAAAAACAATAATGGAAATATTTGAATACTTTTTATGTCTTTTTCAGGAAGCTCAATAAAAAGGAAATTAAACCCTCAAGATACACGCAATGTGTCTTTGTATAAACAAGAAATGGTGCTCATGGAGTTTTGTAGGAAATATAACAGTTAACCCAAATTTGTTCTCGTTCTTTTTGAGTTTCTATTCATCCTGTTACACTTAATATTTTTTTAATCCTTTCACCCCAAGCAAGACGGTAACTCCACTGATGCGCAGGGGGCTACATAAGAGTAAACTATTAAATAAGAGGAGAGTAAAGAGAAAGACAAACGAGTTACAGGGGGGTGTCAAAGAAGAAAGCAAAAGAAAGAATGGGAATTCAGGTGTGATGATAGTTGCAGAGGTAGAGAAAAAAAGATATACAGAGTGATGTAGAAAGAATTGGAATCAAATAGATAAGAGATGGGTATTGACATTGCATTTAAATTCCTGGAGGTTGTAGCCGTCAGGAAAACAAGAATATGGAAGAGAGTTCCACAGGCGAGGAGTGCGAGAAAAGAAGCTGAGGGAGTAGAACTCTTGGCTACATTTAGTAGATTCAGCTGTAAATGGGTGGGACCTTGTTGCCAGTCTGGTTGCCCCAGTAACTCCTTGTGGCGGGGACACCAGTGACTTAAGTTTGTCGGAGCCGAAGCCATGAAAATATTTGTAGAAGAGATAGAGAGAAGCCGCATCCCGCCGGTTAGAAAATGGCTGGAGTCTAGCCGCCAAGTCGTACCTATCACATTACTGATTCTCCTGTCGAGAATTCTGAGATGATCAGCGACGGCTCCTGACAATATATGACAGCTGTATTCCGTGCACGGACGGATAGTTGATTTGTATATGTGCAAGATGGATTCAGATGGAAAAAACTCTCCTGGCCCTACACAGTAACCCAACCTTCTTAGCAGTGGATTTAGCTATTAACTCAATATAATTATCCCACTTGAGATCGGAAAAGAGGGTAAGGCCGAGGAGGCGCAGTATATTGCTCTCAGGGAGACTCTCTTGGTCCATGCTTATTGGAGGCAGGAGAGGTTGCCTGCGATGACTGACAGACGCATGATGTTTATAATTTTACATCCCTAGTTTTTACGCGTTGTAGCGAGAAACGTTAATCTCATATATCGTCGTTATTCTATTATATACTTGATTTTATTGCTCCGAATCGCTTATCATATAAAGAAATCATCATTATTATTATTAGTATTAGTATTATCAACATATTTTGATTCGTGGAACATAAGAAAATAATCATTATTATTATTAGTAGTAGTGGTATCATCAGGTGTGAGTTGTGGTAGAGTGGATATCGGCTCGGAACGAGAAATTGAAAAGCCGTGTTGGAATCCTAATTGAATTCGTTACACTCACTAATATGCAGGAATAGTATTAATCTATCTCTTTTCCTTTCAGCTATGGGTTAAATAGCAGGACAGTTTGGGTTTTCTAACTTTGGTTGGCAAACAGCCTACCGCACAAATTATTGAAAACCTAATGCTGAAAAATCAGTTATGTCTCTTTCAGGACATGATCGCCCAAGCGTGAATCACGTATGGCACTTAACCGACTGAGTAGTATCATTATATTTCGATTTTGCTATGGCCACACTACCTACAATATCTGGGTGAGGACCTAAGATAAGTAGCAGTGTGTTCTTGTCCTACATGTCCTCATTTGTTTTTCTCAATCCCATAATAATCCCAGCGTTACATGGATAAATTTCATACATCGTGTCTTTTACATGTTGGGATTTGGGATTTCCAGTATTTTTTTGGGATTTCCAGTATTTTTTTATGGGTTTTTGTGTTCCTTTCTTTACCATTCCAAGCGCACCGACTGTAACTAGCACTATTCTTGTTATCAATTTACACATTTTTTAATTCAATTTCCAGGTTTTGATATCTCGATAGTTTTCCGTGGTTGCCATGTAACAGTCCGCTGGGCCATCCATACCAATTAGTAGGTAAGTTTATTCTTTTCCGGTTCTGTCAATTATGTCCGACCTATTTGCTTCAATATTCCTGTCAGTAAATTATTATTATTGGTGATATTATTATTATTATTATTATTATTATTATTATTATTATTATTATTATTATTATCTTTGTGGTTTTGGTTTTTGTTATTACTTTATTGTTGCTGTTGTCTTGGTTGTTTGTAGCTAATACAATGTTCGTTTACGTTCCAGCACGCACTCAGTAGCCCTACCGTGTCAAAATCAAAACACCTTCGCTTAACGGGGCTGGAGATCTGTCGTCCTGGAAACGACGGTCTCTGATCTATCTGAGAGTAGTTCCCTCCTGATATATTTTAAGTTATCACGCAACTTATCAAACCAACATCATTGCACTTCACTCCTTCCTATTATCCGAAATAGCTGCTCGTGACAAGCAAGGAGAAATTCTTATTAATGCATAGCAGTCAACGGAAGGACCTGGGGAAACTTATATAATAAGAGGAGAAGTGCTTTGAGTGCATTTGAATAATGGGAAAAGTGAAAGATGTGACTGCGTTTTTATATCTATCTATCTATCTATCTATCTATCTATCTATCTATCTATCTATCTATCTATCTATCTATCTATAACTGTCTGTATGCCAAAGATCATTTATAAACCTTTTAGTTTATTTCTAACTATATGTCTGTCTGTCGGAGATTAATCTTTCTGGAAATTCGAGTTATTTTTTTCTGTCAATACTAATTATATATATATATATATATATATGCACACACACACACACACACACACACATATATATATATATATATGAAGAGAAAGATAGAGAAAGATAAAGAGAGAGATATGTATGTGTTTCAAAATATTTTATCAATTTCTTTATCTATTAATTCCTCTGTATTTCAAACTGTTTTATCTTTCTTATTATGTTCATAACTCTGTTTATCTATATATTTATACATCTATCAATCTGTCTGTATGTTTTAGACCGATCATTTACGAACCTGTTAGTTTATTTTTCATTAATTTTACTATCTATCTATCTATCTATCTATCTATCTATCTATCTATCTATCTATCTATCTATCTATCTATCTAAGCCTCGTTTTTATGAATCTGTTATTTTATTTCTATCTATAAACAGGTAACCAAACTCTCTCTCTCTCTCTCTCTCTCTCTCTTTCTCTCTCTCTCTGTTTCACACACACAAACACACATACATGTATATGTTAATCTCTATATATATTTTATATATCTCATTCTGCTGATACCTGTCTATCTATCTATGACTGGCTCTTTCTGCACCTGCTGCTTTATTTCTGTTGAGAATGCGTAACAAAACTCAACAAAGAAACACCGTTATAAACTGGTTCGGATGGCTTGCTGAAAGGAATAACCGTACTTACCCGTCGACGAACTGTTGTGAAAAAGGAAATCTCGTTGTCTGGCATCCATTTTTTGTAATATCGAAATCTCGTTAGTTCTCGGAAGGGTTGAGTTGGGAAAGATAAAAGAGCAAAAGAGAAAGTACCTGCGAGT
The DNA here is from genome assembly GCA_037127315.1 of Ascarosepion bandense. Lineage (NCBI taxonomy): Eukaryota > Metazoa > Mollusca > Cephalopoda > Sepiida > Sepiidae > Ascarosepion > Ascarosepion bandense. The sequence goes on along the minus strand of JBBBDQ010000815.1, from coordinate 3,512,636 downwards.
GATTGGCTCAGTGCACTTTTGACAGCGAACGTTCAAAATACTGAAAAATTTTGCGGCAATAGTGTTTTGGATGAAAACATACCCTGTAAATATTAGGACCCGTTTTTTATCTATAACAATTTCTATCATCACACACACACACACACACACACACACACACACACACATATATATATATATATATATATAATGTATTTTAGATCGTAGATACTTCAAACTATTTTAATGGTCTCCTTATCTATCTATCTATCTATTTATCTATCTATCTATCTATCTATTTTAAATTGCCGACAGAGAGATAAATTCGTTCATACTTTTTCTTTAATAGGGCGTTTGCGAGCTTGCATTTTTCTTTTTCAAAAACATTAAAACAGTCTTTTCGTTTTTTTCTGATTAGATGTTGTCTGAATAATTACTGCCTTTTTCGTGGAAAAAAAATAACTTAAACAAAAAGACCACCCAGGAGAAATGCAGGAGATTCCGAAGTCGTCTTAATCGCCAGGTCGGTACCCATGACATGACTAACTCCTTTGGTGCCTGTCGGAAACACTGAGATGAAAAGCAGGGGTGCTTGACCATATATGACAGCAGTATTCTATGCACGGACGGATGGTTGATTTGTAAATGTTCAAGATTTTGGCGGAAAAAACTTCCTGGCTCTACACAGTTACCCAACCTTTCTAGCAGTGGATTTAGCTATCGACTTAATGTAATCGTTCCACTAGAGATTAGAGGATAGGTTAAGGCCGAGGAGGCGCAGTATATTGCTCCCAGAGAAACTCGCTTGGTTCATGCTTATGGGAGACAGGAGAGGTTGCCTGTGATAGTTGACAGATGGCATTTTGTTTTAGAAGCATTGAAATTCACAAGCCACTTCTTACCCAGTCCGTCACTGAGTGTAGATATTGACAAAAATAAGACATTGCATCGTCAAACAATTGAAATTCCGCATGAAACTGTTTTGTTCTTTGGATGCATCTCGTTGCATCAACTTTGGGTTTAATAGCAAAACATACACAACATTCCACACCACTTTAAAAAGTAGATTCGGTAAGAAACCTCATTTACTAGAGGAAAGAACGATAAAAGATACTGGACATGAGTAACATGTTTTTTCTAAAAATATTTTAAATATTTTATCAATAGCAACCTAAAACTATCCTTGCTGTTCGATCAATGAATGCCATATGTTTTCTTATAGTGAAACGTCTAATATTACCATTATGAAAATTATGGATAAAAATTAGGCTATTAAAGAAACCTAACACAACCCTTAAACTGAGGTACAATAGACTCGAACCTGTAGGTAATGTATATGGACAGTGTGAAAACAAAATTCGAAGTAAAAACAAAAAACAAGAGCTTAAAATGAGACACACTAAGGGTAGCTCTTGTAATATCGGCAAACGACATCATCCCAAAAGAAAAAGCATGTCGGTATAAAAATTCGTGGATCACTGAAGAGATTACTGACCTGATGAAAAGTAGACAGAAAACGATCCCAAGATATGGAATGGAATATAATAATACACAAGGACATAAGAAGAAAATGAAGACAGGTCAAAGAATGATGACTCAACGACAAATGAGGCTGAGCACGACAAATAATGGTGATATGCATAAAAAGTAAAGTAACTAATAGTACAAAAGACCTGCTCAGCAACAGGATGAATAAAAGCGAAGGACGGTACACCCTTACTAAAAAAGAAAAATACTTCGGAGTTGGGATGTTTAAATCACTGATTTCTTCCACAAGAGAGAGCAACCAACAATACACAAAAATACGGACGGGCCAGAAATATTAAAAACTGAAGTGAAATTGGCAATGCCAAAGTAAATAGAAATAAAGCAGCAAGAACCGATGGGACTGTAATAGAGATGTTGAGGCTCACAGAAATAATAAACAAAATGTACAACAGCGACAATATACCAGAAATCTTAAGCAAATCAATTTTCATAATACTGCGTGAGAATCCAGGTGCAAAGGAATGTGAACTCCACCGAAGAATCATCTTAATGAGCCACATAACAAAACTCATCATCTGGGTTCTGATAAATAGAGCGCGAAGTGGAATTAGCTCAGAGATGGGGCAAGAACAGTGTGGCTTTGTTAAAGATACCGGAAGAAGGAACGCGATATTGATACTGAAAATGCTATCTGAAAGAGCAATGGAAATGCAGAAGGAACTCTATGTGAGCTTAAGACTACGCAAAGGCATTTGACAGAGTACGGCACAAAAACTTGATGGTGATGTCTGATAACCACTACATTTTCGGAAAGGACGTTAAGAAAATCAAGAATATCTATTGACAGCAAACCGTTTGTGTACGAATATGAACTGAATTCAGCAGGTATACAAAAATAGAAAGGGACGTAAGAGAAGTGTGTTTTTTTCACCGGTTTTATTCAACTTATACAGCGAAACAATACTGAAAGAAATAAAACTGTTGCCAGGATTCGTCATAGGTGGCTATAATCTCAACAATATAAGATACGCAGATGATACAATGCTGATAGCAGACACGGAAAGAAAAATGTAGGACCTCCTACAGAAGTTAGCAGCAGAAAGCGAGAAAAAACGACTAAGCATAAAATTAATATATGGTTATCAACATAAAGAAGACTAAAAAATGCCAACTACAGTTCGGAGAAACTAAAATAAAACAAGACATTTAAATAATTGGGAAGCATGCTGACAGAGAATTGAAAGTGCGATGTTGAGATCCAAAGAGTCATTGGCATGACAAAGGATGCATTTCTAAATCTAACCAGAGTACTGAAGAACAGGAAAATCTCATTGGAAACGAAGAAGAGAGTGCTATAAGTTATATCCATTCTTTTGTATGGCAGTGAATGTTGGACGATTTCCTCAAAGATGAAGGAGAGGCTTGAAGCAAGAGAAATGTGGTTCTTCAGAAGGAGGCTGGGATTGCCATTGACTTAGACTGTTATTAACGACAATGTTTTGGATAGAATAGAAACTAGGAGAAAACACATACTTACATAAAGTAAGAGAGCGTTTAGATTTCTTTAAATTTAATACTTACAGAACGGATAGGGGAAAAGAAGAACAGAGGAAAGCAGCGCGAGCCCTACTTGCTAGGTCTGAGAAAATGGATGAGAGAAACGGGTTCGGAAGAGATACCAAAAACAGCATCATGAGGGCGACAGGTTACAGAGCTAAATAGAAGTCCACCATCGCCTACATTCTGAAAAGACAAGTCACATGAGGAAAAAGAAGTATCATATATTTTTACAAGTTGCAGACTAAGGTGTATCAATCAGTTAAATGCGATACCTTATACACTCTAAGGCGATTATGTTCCGAAAGAGATATGACTGACTTGGATGAATATTTTCCGGCGGCATGTTAATTTGCCATTACTTCCTGCGGGAAACTGGTTTCCAAACGAATATATAGAACCTAATTTGCCTTGCTGGAGTCAGAAGCGACGAATTATTACCTTTTCCCAGGATATTTTACTCGGAAATGAATGCAACGTATTCAACTGGAATTCGAACTCTGCTGTCCAATTTCTCGTTCTGTGTCGATATCTACTGCACCACAATTCTAGTAGCACATGGAAAAAATCAATAAATCAGATATAATATAAATATATGATTGATTGTAGTTCTGATAAAAGTTTGACGTATCTAGTCGTCGAGAAATGCATTAGTCAAGTAAAAACTTAAAGAATGAAGAAGAATTAGACACAGAAAAATTATAGCAATCATATCATCATCTTTCCCAAATTCGCGAATATCTAAGATTTGTCTGTTTATCCGAATTTTTGTACTTTAGAATACAACAAAAAGAAAGGACAAGTGCTTAGAACGTGAATAGACATTTAATTTTGCAGACTGTCATGTTTGACTTGTGAGTAAAGATAGCTCTCTGCAATATTTGATTGTTTATATTTTCTTGGTTAAAAAGAATTTATAGAATATATAATTTGTACTTAGTATACATATTCTTTATCTAGAAATATATATGATACCAAATTGTGCCGAAGGCAAGATGATCAGAAAGCACAATAATCCAACTGAAATGAAAAAGATGAACATTTTGGATTAATTCGAACACAGAGGGCAAATAAGTGCAGCAGAAGACGTGGTTTTTTGTCCCTGTGCCGTTAGGAGAACACATTGGCATATGTCTATATTTCATATATCCCAGTGATTTTAATAAAGGGTTAGTTTCGAAATTCTTAGCACCTGAAGAAAGCAGGAGCGTACAATGGCCGAAATGTCGTATAGATAGCAACAAAGATGATAACAATTGTCCGAATAATGTAAATACTATAAACATTTGTATCTTTCTGAGATTGTGTTGTTTAAAATTTCATATGGCATCCTACCTGATCGTGAGCGATTATGACTCCTCACTATGTCCTTCCCATTTTTTACTCTTAGCCAGTTTTTTTATCTATCTATCTATCTATTTATCTATCTATCTATTGTGGGATCTCTCCTTTGTATATGATAATGGACTCGATTGAGTGTACCTATACTCCTGCTATAGAGAGAACAGTAGTTGCTGCCATAGTAGAGAGTATTCGTAGAGATCCGTTACAGATATCGGACATTACAGGAACTGATACGTTTGTTACCGAAGTTACACACCGACTACTGCATCAAAATTAAGAGCTCCAGAGCTCCACTCAGTTAGAATAATCTACACAGATATACTATTTCCACGACTTCATTTCAAGATATGAATATACTTATTTCTTACTAATAGTATTCTGGATTTACTAACCTGTGTTTAAGTTTGTAAATTACGTTCAATATAACCTACTTTTCTATCTCAGTATCTGTTTTGTTCATTATTGTGTGCGGTTCTTCACTCTGAATTCACCAATCTATCTATCTATCTATCTATCTATCTATCTATCTATCTATCTATCTATCTATCACGTGTTCAAATCTCTCACCTTATTCTTATTGCACGATGTTCAAGATTACGCCTTTATTCGCGAATATGGAAACAAAGATGACGACAAAATTTCGAACATAAATACTTACAATACCTCATTTGAGAAATATAAACAGGTCCTGAAGAAGGTCAGGTGAATAACGGTCAAAACGACATAAGTATGGCAACGAAGATGAGGACAATTGTACGAAAATACAAACAGTGTATATAGTTACAATATTTCGTATTAGAAATAAAGCATTAATTATCAGTATTAAAAATGTTATCTGATAATCTTGTGGGATCACACCAATTTATGAGCAAGTGTACTTCTGTTAACACCAGCTAGCTGGTGTTGTATAAAATAATATCAAAAGAGAGGACATGAATCCTATCTCTCTTTCTCTTTTCAACCACGAGATATCGTGGTGACGAAACGTATCTTCATTCTCCTATGGGCAAGGCTTCGTAACCCCCAGGCAAATGAGCTGTCGCGTAAAATTCATTATACTATCTACCGCTTGAAAGGCCCTCGTACAATCACAATATAGCCTCAACAGCTTATCACATAAACAGTTATCAGCGTTTAGCACTAGATAATATCCGAGTCCAACAAAATAGACACAGTCACCGCAAAAAGATGACTCTGCTAATAGACTTGTAAATAATTTCATTACAAGTTTTTCAAAGGAATGTCTTATCATACAGAATCGAACTCACGAAAGAAGATTAGTAGGATGTCGAAGAATGAACTTTTATAAAATATGTTAATCTAGATTTAGAAGATCAAAAATAAATGGTAAAATGAAAAGTACGACACCTCACATGGTAAAATTTTTTTATTTTTATTTTTTTTAATCATACCACCCCGAGCAAGGCTGTAACGACACTGGTGTGCAGGGGGCTACGTAAGAGTGAAAAGGTTGGAAAGGAGAAAGCCGGAAACCACATCCTAAACAGGGAACAAGGGATGAGCCTCTTCACCTGTTCAATAGACGTGGGTGGAGTGTGAACCGGGCGATAGTTTAGTCTAACAAGAAGATACGCAGAGAAATAGAAAGGAATACTACTATGAAACCTACTATTGCTGTAAAAAGAACGTTTAGAATTAAATACAACAAAGAACCAACTTATAGGAACACTATTGCTAAATGGATGAAAATCATATTACCCTTTGTATTGCTAATGGTGGAGAACATGTGGAAACTTAAATAAAATTTCAATAAACCTATATAAGATATAAATATACTTTATTCTAATCTGTTTTACAAATTATTTCTATCGCAAATACAAATATAGTTATAAATTTTTTAAAGTGAACACGAACTTTATAGATAACTGTATATTTGTATGTGTGTGTGTGTGCATGCGTGCGTGCGTGCGTGCGTGTGTCTGTGTGTGTATGTTTAGAAAATAAAACATTTTTACACAAAAATATCTTAAAATACGAAAGAATAAATTTATTCAATTAAATCGATATTGATTTCTGACACGACCTCCCGATGACTTCGGAACCCTCTGCATCTCTTCTGCTATATATATATATATATATATATATATATATATATATATATATATATATAAATGCGTGTGTGTACGAGGGTGTGTTTTAAACAGATAAAACCGGATATTTTTTGGCCGAATCTCATTAGCCGAATTTTTAACGAATAGTATAGTCTTTCTTCTTTTATGTGCCATGTCTTGTCAGGACGTAGGCAATCATGGCTTTCCACATCTCCCTGTCCCTGGTAGCTCTTAGCACGCTTTATTCTGCTGCACCATGCAACCCTCATTCCGTCATTCACCTGATCAGTTCCTTCAAATATGTTATCCGTTGCTTTCCGCTGTCTCTTTTACTCTCTATCTGGCCTGTTAGTAACAGGTTCTCCAAGCCCTCCTTCCTCATTGCATGTCTCAGGAACTTTAGTTGTCTCTTCCTGATGCTAAATATTAATCTCTTTTTCGTCTCCATCCTTTCCAGAACCTCGACATTGCTTACATGCTCGGTCCATGATATCCGCAGCATCCTTCGGTAGAACCACATTTCAGCTGCTTCATTTTTTCTTTGATGATATTGTCCATCATTCACTGCCAAATTGAAGAACCGACATCGCATAGCAATCCAGTACTTTCTTCTTTGTTTCTAGTGAAATTGTCCTGTTCAACTTCTGGAATGCTTCTTTTGCCATGCCAATTCGCCATAGGATCTCAATGTCGCACTTTCCGTCTTCTGTTAGAACACTTTCTAGGTATTAAATTTCTGTACCTGCTTTATTAATAGTATAATATAACGATAATCGCGGGATAATAGATAAACTGGGTGGAGGCGAGGAACGGCCATTAAAATACAATTAAATAATAAAAAATCTAAGGAGAAAAAGAGGGAAAAACTAAACCCCCAGAGTAAACATTTCCAGTTTATTTAGAAAAAAGGAGAGTTTTAACCCAGAAATTACTCAATAAAGAAGAAAAACGAACGAAGGTCTTCTGTAGGAACAAAGTTGGTCGAAGCAGTTTAATAAATACTGCTACTAATGTGTGCAGATGCGTAACCGATCGTGTTTGGCTCTAAATGAAAACGCACAAGGGAATGTAGAGGATGAGAACGATAAGTTGTTCTCAAAATTATTGAAAAATTAAAAACAATATATAAAAAAATATATTAAAAAAATTAATCACCGCCTCCAGACGACTTCACGTTCTGATGCATCTTTTCAAAACGGTCTTCTTTTTTAAGATAATGAATGTTGCCGTACCCCATGTCTTCAGATCATCGTAAGTTTAACAAGAAGTTTTTAATGGCCATCACTCGAAATTTAATTTCGAAATTTTTAAATTACTTTGTATATTTGGCTCTGTAAATAGATAATACTATTTACAACGTGCCCTCCACTTTCATCAATTTTAATAATAATAAAATTAATATTAATAGGATCGGGTTTTGGGATTTACATACTTGCTCATCTTTTTTGGATTTAAAATAATATATATATATATATATATATATATATATATATATTAATGCAGGCTTCATTGAATAATATAGACAAGTTTTGTATATTAATTTTGTGTAGGATCCGTTCATACCGTCTGATATACTTGATGGTGCTGTCATTGAAAGACAACACAAAAATCACAGTATTTGTTGAATTTTTTATCGGGTCTAAGCTTTCGGCTCACATAAGCCATTATCAAAGAGTAAATATTAACACACAGTAAACATAGAACATTTAAGCTATTAACAATAAAGATAATTGAATTGAAATTATAAGTCCTTCCCTACCGTGGCGGATGGCCGGAAACAGTGACAAAATAGTGGTGTTGTGGTCCCTGGTCTGATTACAGACATTTGAGTACGTTATTGGAAATATCAAAATTGATTGTATTCAAACCATATATATATATATTGATGTGTTCAATTTATTAATTATGAAACGGTTGAAATATATGATTGAATGTTAATGGCAATGTGAACATCAGCCATTTCTTAATAAAGAAATATTGCGGAATAATTGACCATACAGCCAGTGCTCCCTTCTATTGAAATACATAAAATCTTTCCTAAAAAAAAAGTCCAGTAGCTGTTTTTGCCCTTTTTTTTACCATTGATGTAGGCTTTCTTCCTAATCATTTTTCTGGATTAAGATCGAAATTTAACCTCTTCTGCATATCAATATCTTTTCTTTGAGTTAAATGCTCTAATCATTTTAGTTCTTACCGATAGTGTAAGTGATTTGTTATTTGATTTATTTTTTTCGTTATTCCGTAGCACCAGTCCACGAGGGGAGCCTGTAGCTATAGAGAGATGGTTACTGTTTATTAATTCGGCCTCGTGCCATGCATAACCGAACTCCATACAGCTTACAATTTTTCTTCAGAATTATCAGAATGTTTTCATCAGAATGTTAGCCGTCTGAAGGTTGGTTATAGATTAAAATGTGTGGAAGAGTGGAAAAGTGGAAGATTAAAAATATATATTTATATTTGTTTTCAAACAGAAATTTATTAAAAGGAAAGAATAACAAGAATTCATAGAAGCTAATGTTCAATGATAAAGTTAAGTATCAAGTGTGTAAAAATGTTAGTAGTAGTAATTTGTTGAAAAGAGTTTATGTGTAGGTATGAATGTATGTATGAGCGTTTGTTTGGTAGGAATATCTTTGAATGGAGAAGAAGAAATAAAAGGAATCAGCACACGAGAAGGAAAGAAAATTAGGATGTGGTTTCCGGTTTTCTCTTTTCCAATCTTTTTAATTTTCTTCTTTTTGTTCAGTTGGAGTAGATAGACAAAACTATCGCCCGGTTCACACTCCACCCATGTCTGTTGAACTGGTGTAGAGGCTCATTCCTTGTTCCCTGTTTAGGATGTGGTTTCCGGCTTTCTCTTTTCCAATCTTTTCACTCTTATGTAGCCCCTGCATATCAGTGGCGTTACCGCCTTGCTCGGGGGGTATGATTAAAAAAAAATAGGACGAATGTCCGGGTCGACTTGAAGCTTCTCCTGTTACATTTTAGCTTGTCGTCCCTGCTGCTTCCATCTGACTGACGCTGATCGAAGTCATTTATATATCCTTTAGAATTTTTGCACTGAAACGTGAAGTCTTTTCAGTCTTGCAAATCGTTCCCATTAATCAGAAAATCAATTTAACATCTACTCGCGAAATCCGGTTTTGACTTTTTCTGTAAGCACGAGGTCAAATCTTTTTCTGTGCGGCAAAACCTGAATTTAACACTTCATTGTGAATTTTTGTAAATAAGAAGAAGAAAGTTGATTTTAATTCTTAATTCCTGTCAAACACAGACCTTGTCTCTTCCCAAGTCATACGAGTTTTTTCGACGACATTTTCATCCAAGAAAGCAGATGAGAGTTTAGATATTTCTAAACGATTTTGGCCGCATGCATGACAGCCATAATGAAAGTCTTGATATGACACAGCGATTTAAGCACATCTTACAAGTAGTGACAATGATATGATTTGAGATCACAACTTTGACGTACAGCCACAAAGCTGTTTCTGTTTTCAGAAAATGTTACCATTACTACTGTTTCAATTCCAACGTTTTTTTTGGTTTGTTTTTTTTTGTTTTTTTTTTGTTTCTTTTAAAAATCATATAAACTTTTCTTATTTGTATTTTGGGGAATATTATTATTAGCTCTATAATTGGAATGCTAGTGATAAAAATGTTTATAAATATTGAATATGAAAAAATGAAATATGT